>JAHDVE020007448.1:0-24049 GCA_022606495.2 Halesus radiatus | reverse complement strand
CTAACTACCCGTGTAGAATTTATAGATACATCGGTCGTAATATTTCGTGCGTTAGCAGACTACAAAGTGTGTATTTTTGAGTGCTCCCCTTCCTTGAACAAATCCCAAAACACAACACCTTACAACCAATTTCGACGATCCCTGGCTATACACAACATTGACTAGTTAGTTCTTGTGAGGTATCAGATTTTTTAAATTGCAATGGCACCGAAGAGTTTACATGAAAACCGCGTTAATGCCTCTAATTAAACAATTCACCGAGAATGCAATTCAAACAATGTACCCGATGGTACGTATATCATCTAACTAATTCAATGGACCGATGCGTGCTAGCTGCATAGCGTTTTGCCTCGTTCCCCGCAACATCCGTACAACGTGCACTTGCCACAAAGTTACAAGGCCTGCCCGTGGCGCGTGACGGGCGATGCGTGATAATCCTAATAATGACATCAAAGTCAAGAGCAAAACGCGACAGATGTGCGCAGTATGCAACGGCACGCCCAATTAAACGCATATATCCAGTGAATGACTTAAAGGCATTAAAGAAAACTCAGCAAATAAGGGAAAATAATATCTATCCACGAAAATACTTTGTATACACCATTCCACGGGGTTTCTTTTCTGCGTCGATCTATCTGGGTCCTGTGACTCATCAATGAAAAATAAGAACTGTACGACGTAGAAAAAACTCTCCGTTACGTCGATATTACGGTTTCCAATTGATTAACATTTATATTAATGACATTGGAAAATGTTTTTACTACTCCAGAACATTATTATACGCAGATGAGATGAAAATACGTTCTCGTATCACATGCACCAATGACGTATCCTCATGCAAGAAGATTTAAATCGTCTAAATGTTTATTGCGGACAACACAACCTTCAAATAAATGGAAAAAAATGCGGCGTCATCAGCTTCACTCGAAATAAAAACTCTATTTCTTTTGACTATGCCCTTAATGGCACAATACTGATGAAAATGACGGAGGTCGAGGATTTGGGAGTGGTGTTAGACCAGAAGTTACTTTTTGACCGCCATATCGAATCAATGGTCGGAAAAGCTTCCAAGATACTTGGCTTTATACTCAGAACCTGCAAACATTTTAAAAAGGTAAACACAAATAAAATGCTGTACTTTGCGTATGTACGCAGTTCTTTGGAGTATGCCTCTCAAGTCTGGAATCCCGGGTACATATGATATACAGAAAGGATTGAGAAATTACAAAACCGTTTTCTACGATACCTCGATTTTCGGGGCTATCATCCCCACTCGAGTCATGAGAAGTCAGTCGCGGTTTTCGACATTTCGTCACTAGAAAGCCGTAGAAATTCCGCAGACGTACTGTTTTTACAAAAAAAGCCACCTCTGTGATATATTGACGTGAATTACTCGAAAGAATTCAATTAAGAGTGCCTAATAGACAAACCAGACAGAACCACACACTAAACCTACCTCAATGAAACACTAACTAAAAAAAAACACCTTTATTCACCATCCTTTTATTCACATTTTCACCTCGTACAGTGAGTTCGACTTATTCAACTCACCCCCTTATAATTTCAAACCTAAAATCAATAAATAACATTCACACAATACATATTACTCTACACAGACTAGATCCTTTCCCTTCTCCCTCCCACTCATCATCCTAACCTCATAGATTAACCTAAATTTAAATACTTGGTGAAAACCTATTATTAGTTCATTTCTTAAATATATTTACCATACATAATAATTATTGTAAACTGTTGGTTTTCCAAATAAAACAAAAAATAAAATCCTGCGTTTTTTAGCATGGCCTTGGCTGTTACAACAATATTGCTTTCCTGCGACGAATGACTTATATTATAAAAAAACATGGTTATTGAAAATGGTGAACTCAATTCGCACGTTCCCCTCTGATACACATGGTCGGCCCGGGCTTTTTCCTTTACAGAGACATCCTGTTTGCTCAAATTGGTAAAACCAACGACAAATCCTCTTTCTAGCTGGAGGTTCAATATTAAAATGGAGACGATAGGTACTACACTGCACTACAATTGCCGACTCAGTCTTACAGAACTCACGAACACAGAAAACCTTGTGCTGCATAATAGCCATTTACTCACAACTGACACGAAATGGCTGCTTGGCGGCGCGGGCAATCTAGCTGTCATTTGAGAAACTATGAGCCATCTAGTGGTTGAATTCGAAACTTTGAGACCTCTTTCAATTGCTATGTAGATCATTCGCATACAACGTATATTTAAATATACGTTATATATGGAACAAAATTGAGTCCATCATTTTGAATAACCTTGTATATCTATATGGAACTACAACCATAAATGTTGAAGACGTAAGGTTTATTGTATATATGACTATTTGTACGAATTATTAATAAATCGATATTGGAAAATGATTTTTAAAAAACAACGGTTCAAAACGCCTTTGACGTAATCCTATCCACATCGCGACGCTATGGTGGAGAGTTTGACAACTATGTGACGTCATCTGACCGTAATTCCTACGGTGCGGCGCACTTAACGTCAAACAGGGCCCGATTTTACTAGGCACAATTTTTTTTACTTAATAGTTATATCACTACGAGAACGTCCCTTAATTTTAAGCATTGGGGCATTTAAGTTAGGCGGTAAATATAATATTGTAAAAAAAAATACTGGAGTTACTCATTACTAATGACATTATAGCAATGTAAGAATTGCTAAATACAAAATATAAATACCCTGCTAATTCTTGATTTTCCTTTTTTCCTCGTCTGTAGACATCCTGATATTTCAGAATTTTATATTCCAACCGTAGTCAAAACAAATATGTTGAGATGGTGGCCCAACAGTGAGGCTTCTTAAGAAAGGGACCCCCCCAAATTTCCCGTGAAACAGACCCCCTGCATCGCAAGACCGCCCCTTTTCACGTTGTTATGAAATAAAACCCCACCCCAAAGCAACGGTTAAAGTACTGAAGGCATTGTTTCGCAGCTTATAAAATATCAAAGTATGTTGTCTATAAAATACCGAAATACGACTTCATGTTTTATAGCGGCTAGAGCAAGTGGATATGGAAGCAGCAACGGATGCGGATGCACCGAGAGCATCAATCCTCTCTGCCTCTTTTACGGGACAACCATTTCCGATCCTTCGGGTTACCGGCTTGCCGATATCTACCCGCTATTCGCTATCCGCAGAATACAGGATGTACGGCGGAACTACAGCGTATGAAACCGACTCTAACGGTGTGTTAAGTCAAAGGTTTAAACTTTAAGAACGATCAATAGAAACCCCATGTTCTGCGAAGTGGAAAATCAGTTAAGGGACATCTTTGCCATATAGATTTTCCCGATTAAATAACTATAAACAAATTACGTACGTTGGTGAGTCCGCGTTCGATTTCGACTTTGAGTTGGTAATTTGGCGTATTATATCAGGACCACACGATCGCCCAACCTTCCAATCCAAACGTTTGGGCGATCGTGTAGAGGGGTAGTTCGTGCGCGTTGGGGCAACTTTGGCTCGAGTTCGGCGAGTTGGCCCGAGATCGCTCCTGTGGCAAACTAGTTAGCCCAATCTTCAAACTAGTCGCCCGAACTCGCACGATTTACCCTCCTCCATTGACGTATAATACCTACATCAATGCCCTCCTCACATTGGCGGTTCATTATGAGTTTCTCAAGCGATCCCGACGGACGTTCTGCGTGAAGAATAAAACATGACTGAACTATTTTTATACTAACGAAAAAATACTCAAATATACAACTAACCCCCAAATACAGTATTACGGGTACACATTGAGAAACGGATTGTTTCAATAATATTATAAATTTCCGTAGACTTTCTATGAATATCGGTAGGTCGATAGATTTTAGCTAAAATGACATCACTAGTTTGGATTTCGTAATTGGAAAGTTGGCCGATCGTGTAGTTGGTAGATTTATAGTCAATATACGATCGGCCAACGTGCCAACCCTGAACCGAGTTCGGCTTGGGACGTTGGGCGATTGTGTGGTAGTAGCATTATATTCCCGCTGATCATATCATTCATTTATTCACGGCAATATTTAATTTGTAGGTCAATTATTAACCTCTGGTGTGCCACGTTCCCGCCAAATATAAACCCCCCCAGTGTGCCAGCCATAAAATAAAGTGTTACGCGGCATGTGCTAGCTGACAGTAATTTCGTAATTACTCACTGATGTTTCGTAAATTGTACTGTCTTGCTAGATAACGTGTATAACATATATGTATTTATTAAAATTGTACGCATATGGCATTAGCAGTTTCCTAAAAATAGCTACTTATATTCTGAGAAATGGTTTATATATCTCCCTTATTTTATATAAAAAGGTTAAATAAAGAAATTCTAAGATATTTTTTATGGTTTTATTGTATTTTAATAAAGCTAAATAAGTTTACTTTATAATGAAAAGAAAATGATATGAAGTTTTCCTCTAAATAAATATAGTAATTAAACATCTAAATTCGTTGTTACAAGGTCAATGACGCTTCCCCAATGGCAACGCAATTTTCAAAGAAAAAATAAACATGTTTGCACTTTACAAAACGACAAGATAGAATAATATATTATTGCCGAGCGAATAAAATATATAAAAAAAACATCCCGAATACTATCCAACCATATTCATATCCAAAGACTTTGAGAAATTAAGGAACGCCTAAAGTGTTTAAATAACAATAATTATTCTGAATTTGCCAATCATATTTTGGAAACCAATCATTATTTTGATATAAATAAAGGTTTAAAAATTTTGCGTACAAATACAATCGGTTTACAATTTGACAAATTTGAAATTTTAGAAATCAGAAAAAGTGTTAATAGTCAATTAAATATAATTAATAATCAACTATGTTTTTTTTAAATAGCTATCTCTTGAATTTATTTTCATATAACAATAAAAATAAATAATTTATTTTTTTATGTTCTAATGTAAATTTTGTATGCCATTTTTTTATTAATTACCTACTTTAATCATCTTTTAATTTATGTTTATAATTTGTCTATTCTTGTAATATTCTGTTCAATGTTTATCATTTGTCTATACTTGACATTATTATTTTTTAGTATTCTATATATTCCATCGCTTTCGAAACATGTTAATATGCATATATTAAAAAAAGTGATGAATACAAAGTAAGTTAATTCATTTATTAATAATGACACCACAAAGTGAATACCAATCTTTTGATGAAATTACGATAAAATTTACTTGCGCATGCCGGGATTCGAACTCACGAACTCCGGATTCGTATTGGAAGACCTTACCTCTCGACCACAGAGGCCGTTATATGAAAACAACATTCTCAGCACACCTTCAAAAAATCCTCATATATTTATTTAAAATTTAAAGTAAATCAAATTTAATAATATGAGGTCCTGGGTTCGAGTCCCAGCTTCTGCCGTTATCTTTCTCTTTTCTGTATTTTTCGGTTTCGTGTTTCGTTCTAAGAGTTGTTAATATTATCTTCAATGATTAAAAACTTATTATTATTATACCACAAGGGTGGGTAACAATGCCTTCGAAAAATGGTAATTACGGATGCATGACAAAAAGATTACATAAAATGTCAAGAAAAACAGACAATGCATTGTTATTATATAAATATGTGGTTACACGACATGAAAATGTCACTACGTTGACATTTTAACTCGCGACTGTGATAGAAATTACATAATATGTACTTTATATCAAATAACAGATATTTCCAGAATTAACGTAAGTAACCGTGCAAACGATATAATATATTTTTATTAAAAACACCTTTATAACTTATTTTCACTTTTTATAAACTAATTTAAATAATATTCCACTTCCGTATTTAATATTGAAACAAATTGAAAATAATTATCAAAGAAAGCCATCACTTTGTGGCTTGAAAATATGGTAGGTGGGGCATTTTTTTGTGATAAATAAAATAAAATAAATATGATTACGTTCCTGAGGAAGGTTAAGATTAACCGAAACCGGTATCAATATATATACATTTAATAAAGTGGTTTTAAACAAACAACTTTTTTCATTAAGTGGAAATAAGTTCTATGTTTCAAAATTAGACATAGTACAACTGATATACCTATAGTCATTCTAACAGGTTTATAGACCATTACGCAAAAGACAATGAACAGATAATACATTAGGTATTTTATAGTATAGTATTGCGTTGAAATTTAATTTGAATAACGCTATTTTAATTAAAAAACTTTGTTACATTTAACAATAACTATTATTATTTAGTTGAATAAAAGGTTTACTCATAAAAAAAATTCTGCTAGGTAATCATTTTTACGCGTGACAGCTGTTTCGCCTTATGAAGGCGTTATCAAACTGCGGTGCATAGTCGGGAAACACGCCAAACGCGCGCCCAACATTTGCACACGATTGACATTTGCCACATGTTGACTCGTTCTTGTGTTCTGTTTGGCTGTGGAATGATCTGCCGGTCTCTGTATTTCCTCCATCCTACAACATGGGTCTCTTCAAGACCCACGTTTACTCTTTCCTATCCTCTAAAAAAACCCTCCACACAGCATCCCCAAAGGTAATATAGGCTTTGAGAGAAATTATTTCCCTCAGGGCCTCCTGTGTGGAGTTACTGTAAAATTACATACAAAACATACTGGAATTATACAAGTAACAAAAAAGCTTTATGTTTAAACGCAGCTTCATTGATGCTAAATATGTCGATAAGTGATTCTATTTAACAGCAAGATTGCTCTCCCCACCGACATGACCATTGACAGGTAGGTCCTGCAGGCCGGGAGATAAAACAGTCTATGCTATCGGTGACGATAATCATTGCGTATATCTTTTTTTAATTAAATTCATCGCAACATAATTTTTGACTTTGTATTGTAATTTACTATACAAATACAATAATTTGAGAGGATTGCGAAAATAAGAGGTCTTACTTAAAAACTTGCCAAACTAAAGATGTAGTAAGGAGTGGGAGAGCGGGGTAAGACAGGGTACTCTGGGTAGGTGGACATGGTTGAATGACTTCAATACATATTACATAATATATTCTAGGATGCATTATTTATGTTGGTGTTTACTATATTGTTGGTGGAAAACTATAAAAGGTTTTTGTATGTACAGGGGTGAGATACAGCCGACATGGACGGCTGGGGAAGGCAAAATAATGGATTCGCATTTAGCGACAGGAGAATCAGGGCGGACTGTGCGATGAAGATGAATTGTCCAAATCCATCACAATTTGCTAAATTAGAACGTCGGCAATCTTGCAGCGAGGAATAGTGAACGACTGTTGGTCAGCGATCGCCAACCTTTATATCACGCAGCAGAATACGATACGGTAATTAATTACCTTACGAGGAAACATTACGTGAAAAAAAATAGTTTGTTGACATTAGCCGTAATTATTTGAAATAATTAGTGTGCCAGTGTAGAGATTGTACCAGACATAATGACACACAAGCGTACTGTAGTGGGAAGCTAATCCCGATCTGCGCAGAGGGCTGGAAGGGGAGAAAGCACAACCCGTATCGGTCCCCTGCGAAGGGGGAAAAGACACTGACAACAAGACCTCATGAACGACTTTTGTACTTTACAAATGTGATTTTGAAAAAAAAAAATAGTTTGTTGAGATTAGCCGTAATTATTTAACATATTTAGTGTGCATAATGATTAAGTTAAATTTTGTTTAAATATATTATTTTATAGCTTAGTTGAGTCATATATAAACTCCTTAATTGAAATCGGTGGAAACGAATACGAAACTTACATAAATGAATTACGGGTTATACAAAATAAGGTAAACAAAAAGCTATTTAACTTTAATTCTAAAACATTCACCAGAATATTTATAAGAGGACAAAACATATAAAAGACAAAACTGTCAACAATAAGAAAACTATTCGAGTATAACATATGTCTCTTGATCAGTGGCGTGCAGTCCATAAAGGCTGAAAAGCTGTGCCTACCCTAAGAAAAATTAACTGTAAGAAATTATAAAAAAATTTAAGAAGGTGACAAATTTCCAATCGATGTTTTTTTTCCATGAATTTAGTAAGGAACTTGTACGCTCATTTATTCAGTTGGACACAACAATCAGTGTAATTGGTAAGTAAGGAACTTGTACGCTCATTTATTCAGTTGGACACAACAATCAGTGTAATTGGTAATAAAATAATGATTCTAAAACTTTCAATGCTCAATTCATACCCGAATTTGAAAAACTAGCCTACCTTTGATTATGGAGTAATGCACGCCACTACTCTTAGTATATAAAATAAATAATAAACTCATATATACATATAAACACAGAATTCATTATAAAGTCACAAGTACACACACACTTTATACGACAACATGATAACAAACATTTACACACTATACATACATAATATGGCAAGCAATCCATTAGCTAATTCCAGGCGATATTAAAAAAGAAAATGTGTAGGTAAATATTTATAAATAAATTGTTCCTTCTGAAATTAAAAGAATAAAATAATCAAAATGTATCCAATTATAATGCATTTATTTAGGTAATCATTATAGTTGAGTACGTGTAAATATAATTTTATTTTAACGGAAAAAAAAGTGATCAAACTTATAAAGATTCTTCTACTGAGCTCATATTTCAGTTAGACTTACATCAATACTATGCTTTTGTTTAGTAATTTCAGAAATTTATTACAGGTATCATCTACAGGGTTTACCGACCACCAGACTAGGCGCATGCCCGTATCATTGCGGTTGAATTCGTATTTAAGTATCGACAAAAATTGGAATATTGTAATGTAGCTACCGGTAATGATCTCCTGGAAGCCTTTTGGGAATTCTTTTTGAATCCCATTTCAACATAAATAAAGTACCCTGTAGGTATAAGGGATCGGCTTACAGAATTTACATGTTACTTACAGCTTGCCCAGAAAAGAATTCAAAGCAAAAGGTTCGTAAATTCTACTGAAACTGGTAATTACAAGTTTTATTTTATTGTATAATTTTGATACAATGGGAATTTGTACCTCCTAAGCTACTGCTTGAACTTGCCAGCAGGAGCTTAGTTCAACAATATTATATAATACAACAATAAATAACAATCGTCATACAGATGTAGCGCAAAATTAGAACAATATAGGTGCATGCGCATGTCGTGATCAATGCACACAAGATTGAAAAAATATTTTCAAATAAAACAGCATAACAGTTTTGTTATAGAGATACTAGAATCCACAATTACATAATATCAATTTAAATAATATTATAAAAATATTAACAATTTTCTCACAAGTTGAGAAATACAAAAACAGTAGTGCAGTTTTGTTACAGTGAGAATAGACTCTCGTCAGTTTCCAAAAATGAGAAAGGAGCTCACCACCCGAAACGGGATGGTTGAGGGCCCCTGATGCCGAATATAAACTATAACGAAATGGTGTTTTTAGTTTGGAAATTCTAACTAATGGTGCAAAGGGAAACCAGGCCTAAAAACTTAATGAAATTAACGCGAATCCCGAGAGACTTA
The DNA here is from genome assembly GCA_022606495.2 of Halesus radiatus. Lineage (NCBI taxonomy): Eukaryota > Metazoa > Arthropoda > Insecta > Trichoptera > Limnephilidae > Halesus > Halesus radiatus. Next base: position 14,548 of record JAHDVE020007448.1, on the reverse strand, counting down.
TTCCTTCCAGAGAGACCTAATATATCGTCGCTTTCCTATCAATCTTCAGCAAATTATTCTGATGGGAATTTCGCTACAATTCATTACGAAAGTAAAAAAAAATAATGATTATTTGAGTAGAACAGTCGAAATAAATTTATGGGGAATTCCTGTGGGAAAACGTCCAGTTAGTCGCTAGACAAAACTGGAAGAAATAAAATTCCAGAGCTGTAAAAAGATATCCGAACTAACTAACCACCGCAGCAAGTCTCCGTAGGGGTAGGAAAAGAGAACAGAACACCACTTCACGCACACAACTTGCTTCATCCACGTTCCTACATTATTTAAAATAATATATTCTTCTATTTTTGCGACTCAGACCCGACTCAAGTATGTGATTCTCTTGATAATACGTCTTCCTGGGGTATCATTTACCTAACCTTTTTCCTTACGCTTGCATCGACTTAAATTTTTTTGTCTGATTTAAGCATTTTTAATTCGTCGTACATAGTTTTATACTCACATACGCCTTGGGAATCTGATTTTGAAGGCATTCAGTCTACATTCGTACTCGTTCTACCAGTGCTATCCAGTGGCGTGCATTAGTCCAATGGTGGGCTAGATTATTAAGTTTGGATGTGAATTGTGCAATACATATTTGAAAATGTCCATTCCATTGTGACCAACTGATAAAACGAGCGTACAAGTTCCTACAACAAATTCATAAAAAAATACGTTTTGATCATAAAATCGTCGAATTTTTAAAATATTTTTTAATTTTTTTATGGTCCATTTTTCTTGGGGGACGCGTTAGAGTAACAATATATTATTACTATTGATACAAGCCATAAGTGCGGGAAATACCGATTTATTCTAATCCATAATACGGTACCCGGGGTCTGTCTACCTGAGGGTAATTTACAAACGCCCGGCTTTAAATCCCGGGAATTTCGCAGTCGCCAGAAGAAGGCAGTTAAGGGGATTAACAGCGAACTAATTAAAAGCCACCGAGCCACAGTTCGGAGTTCACGAAGGAACCCGAAGAAGAGTTCGGATATGATTAAAAAGGGGGACTTTGGCCGAAGCAAGATCAGTAGTGGACAGAGACGAGTCAGTAGAGACCGTCCGGCCAGTGGTCAGTCGAGACTCCCGTCTCCTACAAAGCAAGCAGGCCACTTGCATCCCCAGCCTGAGACGTTGCGGGAAAACTCGGCAGGAACCGCCGAACCCCAACGCCCACCGTTCGAGTGCAGTCGAGTGCCCTTCACCTCCTGCCCTCCAGCGCCGTGATCCCATCAAGGCACATATCCACCACCGCAGGAATCATCACCGGACAGCAGTCGAGCGCCTCTGGCATCCTGCTGATCATCCTCTTGAACCGAAAGCCGAAACGAGTGTCCGCCAGGCACCAAAACCTCTCCCTACCGGAAGTACCACCTGCTCTCTGAGGCTTCCAACACCAACATCGAGACGACTGGTAATCTTCCCACTGGACCGTGTGCAGATTACCCGTAAAAACAGTTCGTGTAATTAAGTGACACCCACAATACCTACCAGTTAAGAATGTATTTTACATTGTGAATTAATAAAATACTTGAGTCTCGACGAAGTTACTGTTTTCTACTGAACCCCAATGACCCCATCATGTCACTATATTATTACTCTAAGGTGTACGCACAGCTTTTCAGCATTTATGGACTGCACGCCACTGGAGCTATTATAATATTATAATACCTCACTACGTTACGAAAATCTGTCCATTATAAGGATTATGCATTACATTACTAAATGCTGTTGTGTTTAATTAGTACAACTCTAATAAAAATAAAATAAATTTTAAAGTTAATCAGTTTTAATAATATTTTAAAATAATAATACTTCAAATTTGTTAATTTAAAATATTCCAAATATTATCCAAACAGCTACATATTTATACAGATAAAAAATTAAAAAATATATTTAAATAACAAGGATAAAAATAATATTTTAAATAAATCGGAGGTCTATAAAGTAATTTGTAATGTTTGTTTTTTTACGTGGCAAAAATTTAAAGAAATTTTAATACTAGCAAGTTGTTTACCTAAGGTGTTTAAGTAATAATAATTATTCAGAATTTGCCAACCATATTTTGGAAAAAAATCATTCTTTTAACATAAATAAAAGGATTTTAAATTTTACACACAAATACAATTGGTTTACAATTAGACAAATTTGAAATTTTAGAAATTAGAAAAAGTATTAATAGTCAATTAAATATTAAAAATAATCATTTTTTTTAGAAACAGACATCTCTTTTTTTTCATATTAATAACTACATTTATAATATTATTAATATAAATTTTAATAATAACAATAATTATTATTTTATTTTTTCAACCTTGTTATTTTCTTAATTTTAATTATAATAATAATAAAAAAAAATTCTAATACAAAATATTAAAAAAATTATTAAATTTTTTATAAGAATTTTTTTTTTTATTATTTCACATTTTTAATTAATTACTTACCTACTTTCATCACTTATTTTTAATTTTTGTTTTGTGTTTTTAATTTGCTCTATTTTCTTATTATTTGTATATTACTTTTAATTATCTTTAGTAGTAAATTATTTATTCTAAAGAGGGGAACTTGGCACCTGAAACATGTAGATATTTACATATTAAATACAGTGGTCATAAACACAGTAATTATTATTAATTTAATAAATTTAATAATTTTATTACTGTGACAACTGTTTCATGTGACCTAACCACAGTTTGATAATAGCAGAATAAAAAAAAACTAAAATACTTACAGAACTTAATGATAACATTAATAAATTCGATTTACTTCATTTTTTCTTTAATTATTACATTACAGAGGCCAATTTTAATACTGAAACACCAAGTGCCACTACCGATACTCGGTTAATACACTGAACTAAATATTTGTACAATATCATAAACCAGGTATTATTAAGTACATTAATTATAAAGGAGTAGGCATACATGCATTACCTCTCTGGAAATAATTAACCGAGTAAGTGTATTCAAGCTGTGTGAACTTTATATTAAATAATCGTACCAAGGGGGAAATTTATGAATGTCATATTTAAATACGGTCAGAGTTTGTTTTGGTGATCGGAATGAGAATAATTAATTTATAAAGTCAACGTAATAAACATAAACCAAATATTGATAAGTAAAATAGAACTTTACAGTTAGGCACATCATCCCAGTGGAGGTAAAGGTCACTATGTTTCATATATGCCGTTCTTCCCAACTTTTCGAATGATCAATCTAAGTCACCGATCAGCTAAGTGTTTTGTTGAGCATATGTTCTGTTTGCCTGTTACCAATTTTTTTTTACTAAATTGTCTATGGAGGTGCCCCCCCATTATAAAATAGTGCCCGCCTACTTTCATACACGATAAAATGGTACCCGCCCACTTTTAAGACAATATAAGATAATAAAGTGACATCAAAGTAACAATGTAAAATTAACATAGATGAGTTAATATTCTATATATTATGAATACATATCATTTGTTTTAAAAACTAATACATAAACCAACATTTTATACTTCACAAACGTATGTGTTAAAAATATGTTGAAAATAAAGTGTTAGCTTGCTATGCATATATAACTTTTGGTAATGCCGCCAAAGCACATTGTTCGTTTCGTACATTTGACATTTGACGTTTCTCGTCCGTGAAAAAACAATACAAAATAACAATAAACAATATAATAAGTTAGATTAGTTTTATTTACAACATACAAAAAACATATGTTAACATTCAAAATCAGAAATAAATCTTTGTCTTCAATATTTGAATCGCGTAAAATGGATCGTAAACTAATAATGACATTTAACATTTCGGTGATGTTTGTTCATCCTGTTGAGACTTTTTATAACTAGTCTTCTGTTGAGGGGAACAAATACGATATACTATATTGATCGAGAATTTCTTTGGCGAGAGCGTATTTGAGCATTTGAACAGTGTTGATGCAAAATTTCGGCTCAACAATTGCTCAGTAGGGTTGGGAAGAACGGTCGTTAATGAATAATACCTCTAAACGGGTCAAGGGGGACAACATCGACACCTTAATTAGTAAATTACCACATTAGTCCATTTTGGAAGCTTTACAGGTAATTTTAAAATACATATTCGTAAAAAGCATTCAAATTGTGGCCTAAAATCCATAAATATTAATTCTAGTATATTGAACATCCAAGTAAATTTATCGTATAGTCCTCTTATAGATAATTTCCAGTGAATCGCTTTGTACCTTCAGAAAACCCCTAATTACCCCCTTCCCATTTGATCGACTCCAACTCCAACACCGAAATATTCATGTATGTCTATCATTATTTTGTATCTAATTTAGTTTTAATGTATTCCTGACGAAGGAAGGGTACTTCTGAAACCGGTCGATTATTATATTAAAATGAAGTGGTTCAAAACCAATTTATGCGTTTATATTATAATTTTAAAATAGTTTGTAAAACATACGCAGACGGCCAGAAAAAGTCATATTTCTGATTGATTTAAAAAAATTCTACGCCTATAATATTTTTTCTCTTTAAAAACATTATGTTTATCGTATTGCGTGATAATATTATCATTATTTCAAATTAATAAATAATCCCTCTCCCCCTTAAACACGCCAATTACTTGTTAATATTGGGCCCAATAAATTATTGACAGGAAGGTAGAACTGGAACCTATCAATTAAATTGTGAAAACGGGAGGCCCTTGAAAATTCACGCCACTTAAAATAAATTTAAGCCGTCAGATTTTTAATTGGGTGGTAACGAAGCAGCTAATTGCACGCAAGGAATGTTCATCTTAGTGCAGACCTACTAGTTAGCTACTAGAACCAGAGCCCCGCCCACCTTCGCGAATATCCGATACGCAACGTTTATCGATCGACAAACCATGTCGATGGCTACTTTATATCAACCACCCGCAGTTTGTGAATTCATTATTTCATATTAAGGGGAACGGCTGCGCGGCCTGTTTCATACAAAACTTAATTTTGGATTTAAGGCCAAAATAATTCGTCTCTTAGCTAAGTTGGTTGAGCGTTGCCCCGGATAGGCAGAGGACCTGGGTTCGAGTCCCAGGTGCGACTGAAATCTTTTTATTTTCTGTCCTTTTTTCCGGTTTCGTCTTTCATTTGGGATACGTTAATATTATTTTCTTCAATGATTAAAGACTCTGTATGAATTTAGATAAAGTAAAGAGTCTGTGCTAATACGGGTGATATGACGATATATATTCACTGAATACCCCCCTGGAGAGAAATAATACACCAAGCGGACCATAATTTAATTTCATTATAAGTTACCACATCCTTATCATATTATTGACAGGTTCATTCAACTTCTCCAATGAATATTTTTAGTAAATCAAAAAATGACATCAACGCAATCAGAATCTTCACTTAGCATTTGTTGAAAACCGGTCCACAGAAAGGCGTGAATTTTCTCACACCCGTGGCAACGAAGCTAAGCTAAGTAAACGGGGCTAGCGTATGCGTCGTCACGAGTTTCAACAATCCATAGGACCATACGTAATTAAATTTCCCCGCACTGTACGAATTTTAATGCCTCGACCACACAATCGCCCAACGTCCCAACCCAAACTCGGTTCGGAGTTGGGACAGTTGGCGATCGTATAGTGATTATAAATCGCGCAACTACACGATCGCTCCAACTGCGAACTCCAAACTAGTGATGTCATTTCAGCTAAAATCTATCGATCTACCGATATTCATAGAAAGTCTACCGAAATTTATACAAATTCGTTTATTGACACAATTCGTTTCTCATTAGGTACTCATAATAAAATACCAGAAATAAATATAACGGATAACTGTTGCGCCTGTTTTAGCTCCGTATTTTATTTTTACGCAGAGACTGAGTCAGATTGCAGCGCAAAAAAATATAACAACTGGCCACGATTATGCATCGGATTACATGCATTTCGCTGTTGGGGTGATTTTTCATCAATAACAGTGCTATACAAATTTTCCAATTATTATTATTATTAGCTAAATATACATAATGCATACTTTGGCATTTATTTGTGGGTTAGTTGCATATTTGAGTATTTTTTCGTCATTGTAAACATAGTTCAGTCATATTTTATTCTTCGCGTAGCACGTTAGTCGGGATCGCCTGCCGAATACTGAACGGCCAATGTGTGGAAGCCGGTTTGAACGAGTTCGGCCAACTAGTTTGAAGGTTGGGCCATCTAGTTCGCCACCGGGGCGATCTCGGGCTAACGTTGGCCCAATGCGAACGAACTACCCCTCTATACAATCGCCCAAACGTTCGAGTCGGGAGGTTGAGCAATCGTGTAGTCGGGGCATAAGGCTAACGTCTGAGGTTAAGACGAACGCATTCGCTTGGAATTCTGCGATTTCAGAATTCAATTGGCAGTCGTGTGTTTTTTCTATCATAAAAAGTCTGACAAAGTGTGAGCGCGACGCAAACAAAAAAGTAAATTTGTCGCTAACTAAATGTAAAATTTTGACCCAAATTAAACATTTTTCAGCAGTCATTAAAATTTTATTGTATGGTATACTTCATCATATTCTTGAGGTAGGTTAGAGACATTTGTTTTCAAAAATAGTATCCATTTAGTCACAAATATTTGCCAAAATACGAATAAATTGTCAACTTTTGTGGCTTATATTTTCTAAAATTAAACCAAAATCAATAAAATACTTCGAATCCTTACTAGATATTTACTATACCTTTTGATAAAAAAATATTTCATTAAATTTGGGAGGGTATTTGGCCTCTAATACATAATTAAGTTTTGTATGAAACAGGCCGCGCAGCCGTTCCTCTTAAGGTCCTGCCGCTGGCTTAGCCTATGCATGTATCTCTCAAACAATGCATGTAACAGAATGAGAACCCTTTTGATTCCCGTCTTTTTGATAAATTCGTTGTTTATGGTTTATAACAGTGACGCACAACCCGCGGCTCGCAAGCCCTTTCATGCGGCCCACTTGGCTAAATAAAAACAAACAGCATTAATTTATCGGTTTAACTTGGGTCGGGAAAATTTTGCATTTGCATTGGGCTCTGTAAATCATGTTTTTAATGGGTTCCATTTTATAAGGATACATAACGTTTTTTTGAAAACATAGAAGTAACGGAAGTGAGTTCTGATATTTCTTATTTAAGAGCAATCTTTTGAATTTCCGGGTGCTATGAAAAAAATATTTTACGGTTTCTGTTATGTTATAATTTTTTTGTAAATGATACCGTGACAAACTTGTCTGCCTTCAATATTTCGACTCAGCGGTCCAAAATTAGGGAAGTTTTTTTATATATTATTTTCAGATTGATAAAAATCGAAAGCATTATTTATGGTTTCGACCTTTGAGATGGAAAAAATATCCCATGCGGCGCTTTTTTGTGCGTTCTATGATTGCTGTAGTTAAAGATGAATGTTTCACAAAACGCAAAAAGGTTACCAGACCACAGAATTTTATTTTAAAATTCTGCCTACAATTCATTAATTAAATTTGTATATGGCATATTTTTTATGTGAATACCACACAAGAGTCCCAATTGCTCCCAACTTCTAGAGTCAGTGAGACAATGGCATCCCCAATTGGGAAATTTTGTAAGGCTGAATGTAGTGGGGAGGGGAAGGATAAGAGAAAGAGGAAGGTGGGAAAATACCTGGTTATTCAGATCTGGTTACCAAACACGGCTAAAATCATTTCTAGCAACGTTTCAATTCTGAATGGAGGTCTTTCACCAGGGCGATACTGAAAGTAACTTCCTCTCTGGAACGTGGTCAAATATACTGTATATTAATTTTAGTGAATTAATTGTGAAACAACGCAAATTAATTAAATAAAATTTACTTGCGCACGCCGGGATTTAAACCCGCGATCTTTAAATTCGTAAACGAGAGCCTTACCCCTCGACCACGGATGATCTGTACAGTTAGGACGTTTTTACTGTATTCACTTTTTGTTTTTAAATTCTACACTGGCGACGCCACCGACTGCAAAGTTAATTATGTCAAGATGTAGGAACCCTAACTCCTGCGGCACGCGAACGTATTGAAAATTGAGATATTTTCACTCCGGTTAAAAAGGTTGTGCATCACTGGTATATGAGATAAGGGGACGGATTACAACGGAGTTTTCAATATTCCTCTGTCAGTACTGATCTCCTGGTATAAAATTCCTGTTGGGAAAGCTTGGAAACAGGAGAAAACCTAGAACAAACTGGGAAATAACAAATTTCAAAATTTATACGTTACAGTATAAAGCAATAAAATTGAAATATTGTTTTAATTAAGATTGCAGGGAACAGTGCAAACTACAAACTCTGATTACAGAAATAACGTTACTATTATGTTATTTTTATTCGCTATCGTAAGTAACGAGCAATGGAACAGTTTCGTTTTGATTTCGTTCATTCATGAGGACACTAATTAGTTTATACGAGTATATGTACATACTGAAATAAAAAAATGTCGATTTCGGCCTAAAATAGCGATGGGCATAATCCCAGCACGGATATAGGTAATCCAAAGATGTTTCGAATTAATCGCAAATCGAAATATGTAAACGACAAAATTTCGTTTCCTAAATAACCTCGATTTAAAAAACAATCGATTAATCGCTCTAGAAATCCATTATTACTTCGAATAAATTTGAATAATACAATGCATTTAAAAGTAGATAAAAATTGAGAAAGATACGATCGTTTAAAGGGTTTTAAATGTCAACACGAAGGTGGATCATAGAAAAATCAAGTTTAAAAAAACACAATTCAGAAATTATTGGTACTATCCAAAAGCATATGAGTCTACATCATATTCTAGGATAATTGTATGTTTATACTTTTTTTTATTATTTAAAGCTTTGAAATCGATTTTTTTTGTATTTTTGAATTTTTTTGTGTCGCAATAACCATGTGTTATATGTAAGATAAATAAAAAACAAAATCAAATTCACAGACCAACATTTAATTTTTTTAAAATTAATTATAATGTTTTGCCTTGTCTCTTTAAAACGAACTATCAAACGCGAATATGTGAAAACATTTTAATAAGAAAAGTACATTTCAAAGACAAAGTGGATAGCTCGGCGTTCTCATAGTAATGAATAATGATATTTTGAAGTTACAAAATAATAAAGTTCTACAATTTGACGCCAACAATCGATCAATCGAAATAGATAACTCGATTATGACCATTACTCAGTGGCGTGCCATCCATATAGGTTGAAAGGCTGTGCCTACCCTAAGAATTACAAACCATGAGAGGAAATGATAGAATAATTTTAAAAGGCGACAAAATATATTGCCTTTGTGAATTTGGCAAGGAATGTGCGCACTCATTTACTCAGTTGGCCATAACGGTCAGCGGAAGATGATAATTAAATGTCCATTTTCAAATATTCAATGCACAATAAATTCATACCCGAATTAGAAAAACTACCCACAGCCTACCTTTGGTCATAGAGCAATGCACGCCACTGCCATTACTAGCTTAACTATCTAACCATCACGCCGTTTCTCTGCAAGGGTGGGCAGAAAGGGCGGACCGCCAAACAACTCGATCTTGGCATACACTTCTTGCTTCATTCACATTCATACATCGTCTCATACATTCTCTACTATCATTCTGACTTCTGACATGGCCCGACTCAAGAATTTGATTCACTTGATCGTTCCATGTCTTCCTCGGGCGTCCCCGGTTTCTTCTTCCATTCACATTCGCGTCATATATTCTTCTTACACTCCTTTCTTCGTTCATTCTCTTTACATGCTCAAACCATCTAAGCGTCCCTTTCTTAATCTTGATCATTACGCTTACATCAGCATTGCATTCTTTAAGAATCATAATATTTTTAACGATCATACTCGTACATGGTTTTACCACACATTCGCCTCAGCGATCTCATTTCTACGGCATTCACTTTACTTTCATCCTTCCTCTGCCAATTCCATGTCTCACTGCCATACATCAGGGTTGGTATCAGCACTCCATTGTGGACTGCTAGCTTCGCTTCTTTGGACAACTTTCTTTTGTTAGCGCCAACCGCGTTCAGTCCTCCGTTAATGACGTTTCCTGCATTCACCCTTCTTTCAGTATCTCTATCAGTCTTTCCATCTCTCGTAAACATACTTCCCAAATATACAAACTCATCGACCTGCTCCAAGTATTCATCATTCACAACTATATTGCACACTGTTTTCGCACTCTCTCTTTCAAACACCATGACTTTAGACTTACTTACATTCAATAATAATAATAATACAATGCCCTTGTTAATTTGATACATAAATCTGTAGTTTTTGCTTATTGTAAACTTTTGCTGCATGTTAAAAAATACTTTGGCTTCATATGAACTACTAGTATGACTTGCTCAGAGGTCCGCAACTTCATTGACTTGAAGGACGGAATACAAAATTTGAAAATATATTAGCTATAAAATAGAGTATTTTAAATTACTGTTGCAAATTATTAAACATCTCAAAAAAACAGTTAATAGGTTTATGTGAATAGTCCAATTTAATATTATGGATATGTAAATCAGTACATGCTGAATATTGATTTCCTTTTCAAGGTTTTTTTATAAAGGCAGTTGGCCATATTGTCTTAAAATTATTAAATTATGTGTGTATATAAAACAATATCAAGAGAGCACGCCTCGATCGATCTGAAATATTGACATCGGCAATAGCCATTCGGTACAAGCTTTTACAGAAATAACAGAGTGAAGAGTTATTAATTTTTCATTAGGCACCAGAAGACCAAAATCTTTGGCTTCGACATTTTATTATATCAGTTATATCCATTTCGAATGCATCCACAGATCCAGAAAGGAGACAAAGTATGCGCCACAAGCGAAAAAGTTGCATTATTCTTACATAGATATTTCCTAATCGTATCACTTTTTCCGGGTGTATTTCCGAGTTCTTTGTTAAATTAATGGTGGGTAGCCAAATGTCGTGACAGGAATTGAATAAGGAGTTCCAATCTATTTGTTTTTACCAATGTTGATCTTCTAACTTAAATAACACCAGTACTTAATTTTTTAATTCGTTTTCTAAGTTAGATTTTTTTAAAGCCCAGCAAAACAGATGGAATCCGAGCGGTGACCATGTGACGTCACACGAGCGTCATACGGTCACACAGAATGAATTTACACATAAAGAATTTACACGCGAACAATCGCGTGACGTCGTTCCAGTGGTACTAACGAAACATGGCGTTTTGATGAGACGGTTTTTTATTCACTTTTAAATAGCGAATCATATGTATACTCAGAAACAGCGTTTTTTTTTCAATAGTATCTTCGTTATTAAAACTGTGTAAGGGAAGAGATTCTAAAAATAATTAATTCTCTAAAAAATACATCTTCTGCTGGAGTCGATGGGATAACAACCAAAATTTCGAAAACGCTATCTACGGAAATTATATTGCATCTAACACATATAATAAATCTAAGAATTACTCAAGGACACTTCCCCTCAAACCTGAAACAAGGTATTGTTATTCCTATACGAGGTGTGTACAAAATAAAAGGTGAATTTTCGAATTTTTTCGAAAAGTATTTATTTATTCATCAATATCCATTTTCTCCACTTCAAAGTAATCCCCCTCAGATATAATGCACTCATGCCAACGCTTCTTCCAATCCTCGAAGCACTTCTGGAATGCGCTTTTCGGTATGCCCATCAGCTCGTTCTCCGATTCTGACTGTACCTCATCAATTGTGGCAAAACGCTTTCCTTTCATTGGTCTCTTCAGTTTCGGGAATAGGAAAAAGTCGCAGGGAGCCAAATCTGGTGAGTACGGTGGTTGAGGCATGATTACGGTGTTGTTGTTTGGCCAAATAATCGAAAGAGTGATACTAATGCGACGTTGCTTTTGCTCAAAATTTAGCAATTTCGGAACAAACTTCGCTGCCACACGTTTCATGCCCAAAACATCCGAGGAAATTGCATGGCATGAGCCGATTGATATGCCAACATCCTCTGCAACTTCCCTAATAGTGATTCGATGATTTTCCAAAACAAATTTCTTCACTGTTTCGATGTTTTCTTCGTTTGTTGACGTGGTTGCAATTCCAGGACGCTCATCGTCATTAACATCCTCTCGGCCTTCTGTAAAGCGCTTGTACCACTTATAAACACTTTTTTGAGACAAAGTCGACTCGCCGAATGCCACAGTCAACATTTTTAGTGCGTTGGAGCACTTTATTCCATTTTTAACGCAAAATTTAATACATATTCTTTGATCCATTTTTTTTTCAAGTAATAAATCGAAGAACACACAAAAACGTGACTAACCTTTCCAGTTGTCAAAAACAAACCACTAATCCAAAATGGCTGATAATGCTAACATACGATAAACATTTGTGTACCATCATAACAAAAAAAAAATCGATAATCGAACGTACACAGTCCGCGAAAATTCAAAATGAACTTTTTTTTTTAACACACCTCGTACATAAAACTGGGAACAAGACAGATATAAACAATTAGAGACCAATAACTCTAAGTTGGTTAAGCGGTTACCCCGGATAGGTAGAGGTCCTGGGTTCGAGTCCCAGATGCGACTGAAATCTTTTTAATTTCTGTTGTTTTTTTCGGTTTCGTGGTTCATTTGGGATGTGTTAATATTATCTTCTTCAATGATTAAAAGATATTATTATTATTATTATTATTTGAAATATATCAGGAGTGACCACATTTTTTTTCTAGGAGCGACTAATTAAAAAAAAAAATGTGGTGATCTTCTGATGCCCTTTGTAATTATATTATAAGATTACAATTACAATTCAACTATGTACATGTATTAAGAAAACTGATATTTTATACGTATTATTTAAAAATGATACAAAAAATTATTACAAAAATATAATTATGTATTTCAATAGTAAAAAGGAGAAGACAGGGGAACTAACGGATTTTAAGAAATGGAATGTCGAGTAGTTTTGGCCCGTTTGAACAAGACAATGATGTTCTCAATATTGAGTCCAGTGAGCTCCCAAAAACGAATATCTCTACGAGCACACTGACGTTCGCAGTAGCCGTGTTTGCGACCACTGCCTTATGGTCCTGACGATGAGTGCCCCTTTGTAACCTCTCTTTATGTTGCATGCGTCGTTGGAGATATAGCAATCAGTACCGTATTTAGGTCTAGGCAACCCAGGCAGCTGCCCTAGGTGGGCGGCGTTTCGCCGGAACTAGTTTCCATATTTTGACCAATCTTGTACAAATTTTAAAAATATTGCAATAAAATTGTAACTGTGTAACTTATTCGCGGTGTTTCAAATAGAGATGGTGCCAACTCGCACACGAACCCTTCCAGCATGTCGATAGACTTATTATCAATGGTGTGCATGTCAGCAGTCATAATAATGAACAAATAATGAATGCTTATTTTAAATCGCGTCAACTTATTTCTGCTTACATCCTCAAACATTAAAATTCCAATATGTGACACGTGTGCCGGAAAAATCAATGAATAGTGTATTCGAGTGTCTTTATTGCTAAAAATTGCAGCATTTTGAGAATAGATCATCTCGGAAAAGTTTTTCATGACTTGTGTCATTGTGAAACTGTTTTAGTACATCAAGAAAAACGGCATAATTAAATAATGTTCGTGGTTTTAGTCCAACAAAAATAATGGGAGGCGGGGCGAGTTAGGCGTACCGAAAATTTACAAAACAAAGGTTTGTTCGGCTTGTTTACTAAAACTAATATTTTGTATTAGTATTTAGTTTGACCTTTTTATAAATGTTTTATAATTTACTAACTAATCAGAATTACTTTGTTTAAACCGCTGCTTCTAATACATAAATACCTACATAAAGCTCTTTTCATCAGGATAAACAATACACTAAAAATATATGTAAGTATATTTAATATATTGTTTACCCTGATGAGGGGAGCTTAAGTTTTTATTTACTTTATATCGAATACCTTTTATTAAATACTTTTTATTAATTCTAAAATAAACTAGACACAGAGAATGTAAGATCGCAAGCTGCATATTCAGCAAAGAGGTTTATTTTCTCATTACTGGAAGAAGCGTTGCAATGCATAAAAAAATATCAACATAATATATGATATGTATCTATTTCACAGTATTTTCTCCACTTCAAGTTCATAAGAATTAATACATTTCGGTAAAACGTCAACATATTTAAGTAAACAATTCAGTTGGCGTAATTTTAAGCACGAAGAATACCCTTGAATATAAAAGTAATTGATAGTTTTGCATGTTTAGATTAAGACATAGGATGAAAAAGCACTAGATTGACCAATATAAATTGTAAGCAATTATTATTTTTTTTAAACACACGGACCCAGTGGCGGCTCGTGACATTTGAGTGAGCTAGAGTTCTAAGATTGAAAAATATGATTTTATTGATGTTGTTTTAGCTGAAAATGAAATTAATTTTTACCACTAGCTCACCCAAAGGTCACGAGCCGCCGCTGCCCACGGTGCTAATAATTTGTGGGCTTTTGTTAATTAATACATCAATCATTGCATAATATTGTCCATATTCGCCATAAGTGATATTAGGA
>JAHDVE020007447.1:0-86652 GCA_022606495.2 Halesus radiatus | reverse complement strand
GGTAGGGGTAGGGGTAGGGTAGGGGTAGGGTTAGGGGAAGGGGTAAGGGTAGGGGTAGGGGAAGGAGTAAGGGTCCGGTTAACACAATTATCATTAACCCCGGGCAACGCCGGGTACTTCAGTTAGTTAATTATTTTACAAAAGTTTGTTATGATTAGGTACCACTAAAATATGGATTAAGACCTCAGTAAATATTTTGGAACTCTATAACTTATTTTTTTCAATTTTAACCAAATACTGATTTTGATCATTGATCACAAGTTGTTGTTTTTTGTTTGATCATATAGGATATATAAAATTAAACAATATGTCACGATCAATCAGTACGGATATTGATAGGTCCGTGTATGAGGCTGTTTGATTGCAACACCAAGATCTAAATCATCAAATCTCCGTCCATCTCCAGTCAGAAGTCATTAATCCCTTGTCAATCACTATTATCCAATAGCTTCGTTCAGACTTCGCGAGGCTTGCGACACATGCGCTAGACAAGCGCAAACAAGTATCAAGCAATAGTTGAACTAACTAACAAACAATCATGCCTTTTCCACACAGGGGTAGGCAGGGAGGATGGACTGCCAAACAACTTGATCTTGGCTTACACGTATTGTTTTATTCAAATTAAATACATTCTCTACCGTTATTCTGACATCTGACATCTCCCAAATCAAGTATTTGATTCACTTGATCGTGCCATATCTTCTTTGGGCGTCCCCTGCTTCTTCTTCCATTCAAATTCCCGTAATATATTCTCTTTAAACATTCGCTTTACATGCCCAAACCATCTAAGCGTCCCTTCCTTAATCTTACTCATTTCGTTTACATCAGCCTCGCATTCTTTACGAATCTCAAAATTTTCCCATGATCAAACATGGTTTTATCACACATTACTCTCAGAGATCTCATTTCTACTGATTTCAGTCTACATTCATCCTTTCTCTGCCAGTTCCATGCCTCAATGTTATACATTTGGGTTGGTACACTAAAGAAAATGTCCAAATATATAAATATACGGTTGCAAATGATTTCATGCACTTTATTTTGCCCTTTCGACGACTTAATTATTCATTTTCTATTTGGGAATGTGTGTCGTGCGTTGTGTGGACTGTCTGGACGAAGCTAATGGTGTTTGGAAGATGAATGTCTGGAGGAGATGTTGTTCGGGTACCTACCAACTGTAAACAATCTTACTACCCTATATCTTTTTTAAAAGATTTATCATTTTAAAATTTATCTATATTTTCAATATAGGGAAGCTGCGACCACGACCCTTGTAGGAACCGGGGATAGAGAAGAAAGAAGGAGTTTATTACTGAAAGTGTGAAAGAGTTGTATCTATGTATATATCGTACATTAAGTCTTTACATAATAATAATAATAATTGGAAGATTTGCTTAGCGCCGTTTTTGTGAAAAATCACCTGAAGGGCGCTGTAGAGTCTTGCCGAATATGTTGTCTGCAAAAAACTAAAAAGAAGAAAAAAATCGGTATTTTTTTATTGCTGTCGAAGATATTTTTGTTTTGAGTTTTATTTATTTTTAATTTTAACCCGCACAAGAGTACCAATTGCTCCCAACAGTTTGAATCCAATGGGAACTATGGCATCCCCACTTTGGGGAATGTTGTGAGGCTGAAGGTAATGCGGAAGGGAAGGAGAAGGGGAGGAGGAAGGAGGAGAAATACCTGGCTATTGAGATCTGGTCACCAAACATGTCTGAAGCCATTTCAAGCAATGTTTCATTTCTGATTGGTGGTCTTTCACCAGGGCGATATCGAGAGTATATTCCATTCTGGAACATGCGCAAATATACTACATATTATTTTTAATGAATTGATTGTGAAATAACACTAATTAATTAAATAACATTTACTTGCGCATGCAATGGTTTTGAACCCGCGACCTTGTTCGTACTCGAGACCCTTACCCCCGACCATGCATACCGTCAAATTATGATAATTGTTAAAAATGAACATGTATGGTAATAGAAATAATCTAGTACATGGTACATTTTAAAATTATTTTTACGTCAATGAAGAGAACTGGTTTTGAGTTTTGTGTAGAAATTAACTCTGATCATAACATTAAGAATACATAGTTAAACATAGTGAACATTTAATTTTATTTCTTTCACTGATTAAACATGGCCAAGATCGCCCTTAATGGGTGAAAGCCAGAAAATAACAAAAAAGGCAACAAAGGGAGTCCAATTCACTCGCTGCACATGTAGTATTCACTTTTATTTCACTGGATATGCGGCATTATGCTTACGGAGACGAGGTTAAAGTTCAGCAGCGATTCGAATGGTTAGCGGAACTTGTGTTAGCGGCGACGGTTTTAATTGTATTGAGGCGGTAAGGGGGGGGTAAGGGAGATGCACATAATCGCACGCAGTTTTTGGAATCCAAGTGGGTGATTGATAATTATTAACTGGCGTGAACAATGTTATTGAAGTGTTTTACTCAAGTAACGAGTCCTCGATCCTTTGGATTAGGGGAAATAGCGTTATCGAAGTAATGTACGAGTATTTTTTGTAAGAAGCATTCCATTTCTCCTGGTAAAATTGAGTGTAGAAAAGGGAAAATGAGAAATAGAGTGGAGGCAGTAAAAATGTTTTAGATAGAAATTAACATAATATTATCTAGACCAGTGGCACACCTGAAAAACCGGAAACACCTGCCGGTAGGCAAGGTTTTCTAAGGAGG
Source organism: Halesus radiatus (assembly GCA_022606495.2). Lineage (NCBI taxonomy): Eukaryota > Metazoa > Arthropoda > Insecta > Trichoptera > Limnephilidae > Halesus > Halesus radiatus. Next base: position 83,949 of record JAHDVE020007447.1, on the reverse strand, counting down.
CCATTTTTGTCTAAAACGCCACTGCTAAAAAAATGTTGTAATTTTCCCAAGATATATAGCATCATTTCCATTGCACAAATTTTATTCCCATGAAAAATTGCTTTTCATATGCGAAAATCCTTAGGTACTTACATATTTGAAACATTATTGTTCTATGAATTCGCGAAAATGAGCTACCTACAGTCTGACATTGATGGCGCTACGATCATCAAAAAGGTTTTAAATGTCAACACAAAGATAACTCACGGGAAAATCAGAGTAAGTTGTATGATTCTATAACATTTTCTTAGATAATTTTATGTAAAAACCTTTTTATTTATTTTAACTCTTAGCCTGGAAGATAATTTCATGGGAAGACGATTTTTTTAATGTCTGTTGTGCATTAGTTATTAGATATATTATGACACAAAATGAATTCACAGATCAAAATTATAATTAATTTTTTTTTTTTAAAACGTTAGTGGATTGCGGTATTTCGCCTTGTTTATTTAAAACGAACTGTCAAAAGCATATATGTGAGAAAATGTGAAGAACACAATTCAAAGACAGAGTGACTAGCTTTGTGTTGGCATAGTAATGATATTTTGTATTTCCAAAAATAATGTGTATCTACACTAAAATTCCAAGCTATCGGTAAGTGGCATATAATATTATAGTCAGTTCCAATAAGTCTAAGAAATAGTACCCACCTTCCTAGATACTCAGATAAGTCTGTACTCGGTACACTTCCCAATAGTTTATTTACCAAACGTAGTACGTACACTCAAGTGATTAGATGTATTGTCGGACCACCAGCAGAGTAGCGTTTGCTATGCTCGCTGCTACGATGATTGACAGACAAGGAAGATCCTAGTCTTTGAGGGACCCTGGTCATAGCCCACCATTGTGCAGTGTGTTGTGCAGGTATTCTGTGTACGCCGGCACAGTGTGATACTGATATAAGATATCAATCACTGGTCACTGGTCAGAGACGGACTTGTGAAATATTTTACCGTAGTGCCCTTTTTTAATTCAAACATTTAATTTTGTCTATAGGTATATAGTCAAAAAAAAAATTGTTTTATTTTTTGATTAGTTTCCGAACTGATCCAGAGCGGGGAGGCTTTTAACTCTGAAACCAGCTATGTTAAGATTTGTATAGGTATTCCAAATTGAGGTTGAAACGGTCATACCTGTGATTAAAAATAAACTAGCTACCTGCGTGGCGACAGTAGTGACATCTGCATCTATGTTGAGGGCATTTATATTTAATTTGACGCGTCGCCGTGCTTCAGATGTTTGACGGCTGTCGAAATAGTAAATCTTTGTGGCCAGTCCAGCAGGTAGCTACACTAGGTTAGCTACGTATTACTAATCATCGATCTCTCCCCTCCCACTGAAAAACAATTTTATTTCACCACATTCCCCAAAATAAAGATTATTATTTACACTTCGGAAGACATTTTCTTAGGGTGAAAGAGGAGGTCATGAAAATCCTTGTGATTAATCCACAGATGAATCGTCAATGAGTTGCAATGGTCAAGTAATAATGGAAATGCAGTTTTTATTTCATTGCAATTTGCTCGTTATTTAATCACACAAAATGAATATAAAAATACAGCCATGATATTTTTAATGATTTGTCCTTGCGTTCACCGAGAATAAATAATTATTTTTGGGCTTGTGACAATAGTATTTAAAATTCTAACGTATTTTACAAGCTGTTCAGTATTTATAGCAAGATTTTCTTTTTGATAATTAGTATTCCGCCGTGGTAAGTAAAAACACAGTATCTTACTTAGGAGTATCACGGAAGAGAGTGTGTTTTACTTACGACGGCAGTATTATTCATTCAATGTTATTCTTTGTTTCAATCATTTTGAGTTATGTGGCTTCACTCTTATAATAGATCAATTCTTACTCAGTGTAGCAAAAACAGCCAAAATAGGCAATTTCCTAAAATCAAGTAATTTTAAAAAAAAAGTATCATTGTGAGTACCACACAAGAGACTCAGCTACTCCCAACCGTCTGGAGTCAGTGAGACCATGGCATACTTAATTGTAGTATGTTGTGAAACTGAAGGTAGTGGAGGAAGGGAAGAAGATTAAGAAGAAGAGGAGAAGTACCTGGCTATTCAAATCTATTCACCAAATATGGCTAAAGTCATTTTAAGCAACGTTTCGAATCATTGTGCTTTCTATGGTTTAAACTATCAAAGTTATAAATAACGTAAACTGCATAACTCATTCTTCCTTTTTCAGGAAATTTTAAGTCAACAGCAGCCTTTATTAATTTGCTGTAGAGATGTTTAAGCCTCGCTAGACCATTGTATGATTGAAGCAGAAATATATTATGTCCATCCATAAGTTCAAGATTTACATCCTTGGGCTGATCGAGAATTTACTGGTTCAGAAACTATCGGAAGATGCCGCCTAGAGTGAGTAAATAAAAAATTTAAAAATTGTGCATTTTCAATGACGATATTTATGATAATCGGTGTCCATAATATAATTTTAATAACTATATCTAGTGTTAAAGGTTACCTGCTGCAGCCCTGCCGAGCGGGTTGTGTTAACTTTGCGTGTGAACGGTCTATTCGGGGTGTAAGCACAACAGTTAAAGTAACCTCAGGATTACTATCACCTCCTCACTCAACTCAAGTCATCAATCAAACAAACAAATCAACCAACCAACCAAGCAACCAATGGACCTGAAACACTACCTACCTTCCTCAACATGAGTAAACATTCACAAGGGTCCTGATTCAGGTTTGTTTTAAGGATAAGGCATTGCCATGACCCTTAGTTTTAAAGACATTTTGCTTAACTGCGATTTCTATTATATGTCAATGACTCTTCATTTCCAAAATTATGATCCATTCTATTGGATTATTAGCATTTTTCTTATGCTGTTCTTTGTTTTTTTATTATTAAATATTTTTTTATTATATTGTGTACGCCCGATTTGGACTTTTACATATGTTATTTAAAAAATCAAATTACAATAGTGACACAGGTTCAAAACACGTCACAGTAACATAATAGATAGCCTTTAGAAAATACAACAACTAAATATTAATGTCTTACAAACAAATTCAGCAATAAAATCATGTAAATACAAGGCAAATATACAAAATACACACCAAATTCACTAATACTTATAAATACTTTAGACTCATTTAGTTTTAACCATTTATAGTTTAATTTAGTATGTGATTGCACATTTATATTAGAATTTACTCATTGTTAACGCAACCAATTAATAAACAACTTACCTCAAGTTACAGTACCTTTCTATGCCTTTCAAATATTAAAGTTATAAACTGCATCAACTGAATTATTCGTTCTTCTTTTATCGCAAAGTTTTCAAAAAGCCTTCAATAACTTACTGTAGAGCTATAAAAGCCTTCCTAGACCATTGCATTATTCATCGCAAATATAATATCAGTGTTAAACAATAATGTTTTGAATCTAACGACTAACAAAAACCCATCCGCGTCAAGATATTCTCGACACAACTCAATTCATCCAAAAGTCTAAGCCTTACAAACTTGGGCTGATCGAGGATTCCTAGCGCACACAATGACATTATATTTTAAAAGAGTTCATGGTTTAAATATCACAGTATTATTAAGAATTATGGATGCGTCACATATTCTTAACAAGTGCAGCTTTTTATTGCTTACTTTATTGCAGTTTATTAAAACTTTTAAAATTTAAATAACTTTTATTTCGGGCTTTTGGCATAGGTTAATTTAATAGCATTATAATGCGACAAATGACTTACTAAAAATGATTAAAGTCAATACTTACGATAATATTGAGTGTTTCTTTTGTTAAAACCGCGCAAATATCGATATTTTTGAAGAATGTCATTTCCCGAATGGCAGCTATCATTCGAGTGAATCGGAACCGCAGTTAAGGAAAAAGTATTTAACCCTAAGAATAAGGACAATGCCTTATCCTTCAAAAGAACCAGAATCAGGTTAATGGTTTATTTAATTAGCTTTTGGATTTGATGGATTTAATCCAATAAAAAAAACTTGATGCGAATATTAGGAGAAATCTGAATTACTTTAATTGGGGAACAATAAAATCATCAATAAAAATTATACTCAAAATGGATTGAGCCATGTTCCAGATTTTAGCATTTAGATCCTTTTTCTCGCCTTTTTCATCCCTAACGGGATTTTCTGCTTCCTGAAATTTCCCAAATGGGGTGTCGTCATCTAACTGGTTCCGAGCGTATGAAGTTTTGTGTGGCACGAGTATATATAAACAAGATGAGAAAAACCTAAATTAAAAATATTAAAAAAACGCATGAAGAAATCTCCCTTGCAAAAAGTAAGTCGATGTAAAACTATATTTCATTTGATCAATACATTAATCAGAAAATCTAACCATAAGCCCGTTCCAAATTAAATTTCCCATCCGTATTGAAGGTACCCTCATAAAATCAGACAGGATATTCGGGTCGACCTTGACTTAAGATCAATACAGCGACTTTCCTCCCAGTAAAATCAGGCGCCCTCCCTCCCCCGGACTAAATAGACCCCCAAGTCCTCCCTAGTCAACCCTAAAGGCCACCCCGCCCCACCCCCTGGGTTCTGTCAGTGGACCAGAAGAAATGGGCGGTGACAGGTTAAAAAAACAAAAACGCACTTCGGATCATTTTACCCAATTTATTTTAGGCAAACATTCACTTGTATTTTACTGAGAAGGAACTGGAAACCGAAAATGTATTTATTGTTATCATTTTTATGGAATAACTTAATGACACTTATAAACCTAATTGTAATGTATTTTTAGTCATTGAAGATAATATGAACAACTCTCAAAATGAAACATGAAACCTAAAAGATACAGAAAAGAAAAAGATAACGGTAGGAGCTTGGACTCCAACCCACGACCTCATCTATCCGGGACCTTGCACTCTAATCCACTGAGCTACGACTACCCCAATACTAACCGTCATTTTTATAGGCATCATACTTCGATTTCTGAAAACTGTCAATATCGTCTTCAATAGAGTGGATTAGAGCGCAAGGTCCCGGATAGACCATGAGGTCCTGGGTTCGAGTCTCAGCTGATACTGTTTCATTTCTGTGTCTCTTCGGTTTCATGTTTCATTCTGAGAGTTGTTAATATTGTCTTCAATGATTAAAAATATTTATTATTTATCCAAATCTACGATGATTTATGTGTAGGTTTGTTTAGATTAGCGAACGATAATTTGCTATAGGTATACGAACGTTTTTTTAGGAATTTACTTCATCAAAAAAATAACTGGAATATATTTCAGGTACACACTACTTCAGGGTATTGGCCACATTGGGGTACATTTTTTATCCCAAATATATATTACAATAGTTTATGACACTTTTATGTAAAAATAACTTGATATAAAACAAATTTACAACATTTATAAAAAAATATTATGAGTCCCTTCAAAGATTAGTGTTCGATTTGTGGCGTCATTATTAATAAATAACTTATAAAATCACATTGTAAACACCACATTTTTTAACAATTTTTTTTCATCAGGACATACATAATACTAAAAAATAATAATGTCAAGTATAGACAAATGATAAACATAGAAGATAATAATGTAAGAATAGACAAATTATAAACACAAACAAAAATTGATTAAAGAAGATTAGCAATTAATCAAAAATGTCAATAAAAAATAATTATAAAACATTGAATAACAAATTTGTTTTACATATTAACAAAAGAAGTTATTAATATAAATAAAATCAAGAAAATAATAAAGTATGAAAATAAAATAATAATTGATATAATTATTAAAATGTATATTATTAATATTAAAAAAAAAACATATTGTCGGTTTCATAGTATTGAATTCCGTAAGTCTAAAACTTAAACTAGGGTGCACAGTTTATAACCGCGCTGTGCAAACGGGTTTCCCACAGAGCATTGGACCATCCCATATGCCTACAAAAAAATGTTATTAATACGTTAATAAATTCAAGAGATCAAGTTATTTTTATTGTGTGCTCTGTTAATAATTTGTCTATACTTGACATTATTATTTTTTAGTATTCTGTATATCCTGCCGAGGAGAGCTTTGCTTTCGAAACATGTTGATATTTAAATACTAAAAAGTGGTGTTTATAAAGTAATTTTTAAATGATTAAATAAGACACTTTTTTAAACACCATTTCTCATTTTATTTTTGACCGTGACCGTTTTCAGCCTGGGACGGCTATCTTCAGACTGGTACAATTAATTCTTAAACTGTGCTTTATGTATAATTTTGGGTATCAGGGGTGACAAACCATGACTTTATTTAGATTGTATTTTTCAGTATTGTTATAGCACGATTTTATAAAACTTGACTTATATGGTTCTTTTGAATTTATTAAAAAAGTCTCTTTTATTTAATCATTATAATGGAATTCCACGATGTATTAAGTGTTTCCAAAACAGAAATGTTAAATTTTAAATAATTTATTAATATTATAAGTATAATACATTTATGATAGGGTATTTTAAATAGTTTTTTTTTTTTTAATTACATTAACGAGGAAAATTTTGTTTCATTTTATGTTTACTCAAGGGCGGTCTTTCACCAGAGCGATACCACTATATATATATACCACTTTAGTTAAAAATATATTTTGCACATTTCCAGCACTCCGTTTGTTCGCCTTACATAGCTTATCCACGGGTCTACCATAAGCCGCACACTTCTTACAGACCCTCCATTTCGGGGTGTTTTTTCTTTCCCCTAAGAATCTTCCTGACAAGTGTCAATTAGTTCCCGCCCAACTGAATTTATTTACTCAATGACATCTGCCGCAAAAAGAAAGAAGCACTTATTTGAATTTAGACAATTTATTAGCCGATATACGAATAATGCAACCGGCTAATTTACTTTAATAATAATAATAATAGTTCTTTATTCCAGAAGGTATAGAATGGTAGTGCAATGAAATATATTCACTAAGTGATAATAATACAAACAAATAAATAACAATAGGCACGTAAAAAAAGATGAAAAAAAAAGAAAAATATTTTAAAAGATTACTTTGTAAAATATGCAAAATAAGTTCATTAACTAAGAGATCAAAAAGTTAACAAGTTTATGGTGGATATTTGACGGTCTCCCGTCTCCAATAGTCCATGAAGGGAGACTCCATCCATGCAGCCGTGGCAGTAATGATGGTATTCTTGGATTGGCGTACTCTGCACCATAGGCTTCACATGCGGTGTCGGAGTAATGCCCTGAAAAGGTGCACTCCTCTTTTCAGGAACATTTCTGTAGCGTTGCAGTATCTTGGCAGACGGAATAGTTGTCGATATGTATTACTGTAGGTGACTTTTATCTTTTGCCATTGAGATGCAGTGTAATGTACCCACAATTCTGATGTATATAGAGATATGCAGAATGTGTTGAACAGCATTCTTTTGATGCTATTCAAGGCCACCCTCAAATATGAAATTATTGTTCAATGACAATTCGGCACAGTGATAAATCTGCGCACTTTTCAAGAGTGATATAAAGTCAGACGATATCCTGGCTAACCAAATTTTTCAAAAGTGCGTCTAATGGCCGGTTACCCGAAATAATCACTTGAATTATCGCCTGTTGCCTGTTGTATGCTGTTGATGCGGTGTTGATTGCTAAGAGTATGGATGATCTAAATAGTCCCTCGTGTCTAGAATGAACGAAGCACGCATGAAGAATAAGCTAATGATAAATGTAAGTAAGTCTAAAGTCATGATGTTTGAAAGAGAGAGTACGAAAATAGTTGGCAATATAGTTGTGAATGATGAACACTTGGAACAGGTCGATGAGTTTGTATATTTGGGAAGTATGTTTACGAAAGATGGAAAGACTGATATTGAAATAAGGGTGAATGCAGGAAACTCTATTAACGGAGGATTGAACGCAGTTAACAAAAAGTTGTCCAAAGAAGCGAAGCTAATAGTACAAAATGGAGTGCTGATACCAACTCTGATGTATGGCAGTGAGGCATGGAACTGGCAGAGGAAGGATGAAAGTGGACTGAAAGTAGACTGAAAGCCATAGAAATAAGATCTCCGAGGCGAATGTGTGATAAAACAAAATGTGAAAAATGTTAAGATTCGTAAAAAATGCAAGGTTGATGTAAGCGTAATGAGTATTATTAAGAATGGGACGCTTAGATGGTTTGGGGGTGTGGAGCGAATGAACAAAGAAATGAGTGTAAGGAGAATATATGACGAGAATGTGAATGAAAGAAGAAGCCGGGGACGCCCGAGGAAGACATGCCACGAACAAGTGAATCAAATACGTCGTGGCATGTCAGAAGCTTGAATAACAGAAGAGAATGTATGAGACGATGTATGAATGTGAATGAAGCAAGAAGTGTACGTCATGATCGAGTTGTTTGGCGGTCCTTAATCTCTGCCTACCCCTTCAGCAAATGGCGTGACAGTTAGTTAGTTATCAGTTGACTCAAATTTTTAGACCAGCCTTCCGTTACAGATCAGCAAGATTTACCCTAGAAGCATTTTTCCCTTAATAAAAGCTGAAGTTTATTTTACTCCCACTTTAAATCAGGTACTTGTCTTTCATCTTTAACTAATCTTTGTCGTTTAGTGTAATACGTATTGCGGTTACTCATAATATACTTATTTATTGCTTAAATTGAATAAAAATATTCATAATTCATTCGTTTATTGTGCCTGAGAAGCGATCAGTAAATTCCATTCAATAATACCCACCGTACAATAAGATGTAAAATTTCCTCAGTGAAAAAATATTAAACTTATCTACGTGAAAAGGGCGGAACTTGCTACTATAAAGACAAACGCATTGCTGAGAAAAGAACTCAAGGAAAGCATATCTTGAAAAAAAGGTAGCAAGACAGGTCGGCACTTCAGTGAAAAATTAGTTTGAAGTTGGACCGAATAAATTTGACTCCTCGCTTCAATTCTACGATTACCTCTAAAAAAATTACAGTATATAACTTTATCTTAAAACAAATATTAACAACAATTAAAGACAGTGGGATATATATCATATAGAATATTAGAAAGAAGGTGGATTCACTCCCGACGATGCGATATATAAAACAGATTTAGTTTTAATTGTGCTGGTCTGACGATTAACGTGATAGTGAAACCGGTCCGGTCGAAAATAAATCAGTTGAAAAAAGTTATAATTTTTTTTTAGTTAATCCCTATTTCCGCGCCCTTAATGTTTTCGTTTTTTTTTTTAATTTTCCTGCAATCGTTTTAAAGAGCGTAAGTTTGAATGTATTTGTGCACGCCGACAATGGTTCAAAGTGATTTGAAATAGTTTCGAAAATCCTTGTCCCCGCAGTAGTACCACGATACAGTAAGTAGACACCCACTACATAAGCAAGAATCTCTTTAAAATCATTTCACTAAGTTTCGAAAGCATGTTTTAATGGTATAATTTTGATGTATAATTTTTCATTTTAATAAAATGTTTTATTTTATTTTTGGGCAAGGTGATTTGTCGTTTAAAGTGAAACATGCTCTAAGAAACCGATTGTTTTTTCAGATGATTGATCAGATGATTGATCAGAGGCAGCAATTAAAAAGTTTTTCAAATAAAGAGCAAATAATTCGATTCTAAATGGCGGTCTAAACCAGTATCTACAACTCTAAAACGTGCCGCAAATATACTACTTACTATTTTAAATTAATAAATTGTGAAATAAAATAATTTAATCAAATAAAATTAACTAATATTTGAACCCGCGACCTCCGGATTCGTAGCCAAGGATCGTAACCGCTAAACCGCGGAGACCGTCAGTCTACAATTAATGTCAAACTATATGCCAAACTATATGTATATATTTTTTAAATTTTTATTTCTTAATCTATTTAATACTTACAGATGCTTTGATATTTCTGATATTTACGTAATAGTTATATTTTTGTAATATTAATGTTTTTATAATGTTGATATTTTTAAAAGTATTGATGTTTTTTATAATATTGATATTTTTATAATATTGATACTTTTATAATATTGGTACTTTTATAATTTTTGATATTTTTTATGATATTGACATTTTTATAATATTATTTAAATCGGTGTTATAAGATTGGACTCTAGTATCTCAATAACAAATCTGTAATGCCTTTACCATTATTTTTTTCTCTTTAATTTTTTTTTTTTCTCAACTTATGTACAGGACAAGATGCATGCGCCTAAATATAATAATTTTTGCCCTACATTTGTATGATGATTGTAATTTATTGTTGTATTATATTATATTGTTGAAATAAACTCCTGCTGACAAGCTACTTGCAGTGGCTTAGCGGGTATAAGTTCCCACTCTATATAATTAATATTATACAATAAAAAATGAAAAAAAAATACTGGAGTACAAAGTAAATATGTACCTACATTGCGTGTACTTGCGAAATCTACTGCATGTTCTAGTAGAATGTTGCCTCAAATGCATAACGGAAATCCAGCATAAGACCAATACCACTGAAGCAGCAATTCTTCTTATCTGCATATTATTATCGCTTCAGAGAAGAAACGGGGGCTATCTCCTTCCAAACATTGAATCCGATAAATAATATTATATATTTTGTATCCCGTTTCGTTCGTTTTATCTTGACAAGTAAAACCAATCTTGACTCACTTGACTGTTGGACAGAGAACATTGACTAGAGAATTTCCTTGATAGACAGACAGTACGAAAACACTCGACTGTAGGTATGATAATATTGAGAAACTGCTTTTCGACCACCTAGTAGATATAAAAGGTATATCAGATGAGAAAAAATAGTAAAAATAAACCTTCTAACAAAATATTATTTTTTATAACAATGAAGCAATATTTTTTTTTGCAATTTAAAATAATAAATTAATATTCAATTTATTTTTTTATAACTTATTGAAGTTTGTAAACCTCATTGTAATATTTAATCATTGAAAAAGATAATATTAACACATCCCAAATGAACCACGAAACCGAAAAAACAACTTTGCAATCATCATAAGGATAGCAGCCAATAATATGGGATTTATAAAAAATGGAGGATAATATTAACAAGTCTTGAACTTGAAGTATGATATCGGTGTAAATGGCGTAAATTGAACTGGTCTCATTAGCTAAGTTAGTTAAGCGGTTACCCCGGATAGGTAGAGGTCCTGGGTTCGAGTCCCAGATGCGACTGAAATCTTTTTAATTTCTGTTGTTTTTTCGGTTTCGTGGTTCATTTGGGATGTGTTAATATTATCTTCAATGATTAAAAATAAATTGATATTTAATTTCTTCAAAAGATGCGTACCTAATCACTTTGTAGATTAATAATTATTAAAATTATAATTGCTTTGTTTAAACCACTGTTAGAAATTAGAAAATATGTTAATAGTCAATTAAATATTATTATTAATGATATATTTAAAAAATATTTTTTTTTTTCACATTAATAAATTTTAGTAATAATAACTATTATTATAACTAGTTTCCTTTATTTTATTTATATTTGTAATACAAATAATTTCTTTTTTAAATTTTAAGTACAAAAAAAATGGTATTATTTTCTTCATTTTTAATTAATTACTTACCAAGTTAATTTTTTTGTATTTTTTTCTTTTCGCTTATTATTTGTCTATACTTGTCATTATTTTTAGTGTATTGTTTATCCTGATGAGGAGAGCATTTCTTCTGAAACATGTATATAAAAACAGCGGTTTAAACAAAGTAATTCTTATTAATTTGTTAATAGTTAATTCACCATTATTAACTTCCCACGTACAGGCAAACAATTTTAAAGAGATTCTCGCTTGTGTAGTACTGTACTGTATTGTAGGAATAATGCGGCGACTAGAGGGGACTGCGGGCGGGTCTTCCAAACTGGTTCGAAACAGTTTAAAACACTATCGGTAAATCGGTATCGATAAATATATTTTTTAGGAAATATTAGGACTGGAGTCAGGGGCACGAATAAGTACATTTTTCAAATTAAAAAACGAAATGGGGTGTACTTTTTAGAAAGAAATTTGTTAAAAATCTAAACAACCCTGAACAAATGAAGACCCCTAAATAACCCACCTTCCTGTAACCACCCATCCAAACATTTGACAATTATTATTATTATTTTGGCGTGGCTCATTTTTTCTTCCTTTCAGTGACTGTCTCTCAATTCCAAACTAATCTGTGAGGGTTGAGGGTGGAAGGGCGCCCAAATGAAAAATGTCACCCGTCATAAGAAAAAATACTCACCCGCTGTTAGAAAAAAACTCACCCCCCGCTTTAAAAAATGGAACGAAAATGTTTCAATGAATTCAAGAGATGTCGTGATAAGACTCGACTGTCAAATGTCAAATTGACATGCAAGTCGTTATCAATGCATAGAAGATTTTTTTTCGTTCTTTCTTTGTAGCTTTCATTTTTTTCACGCCATTGAATGTTGTATTCTTTTGACAAAGGCCATAAAAATATTGAATAACTTTTAAGAACAGAATCATTTGATTTTTTATAACACACTTTCTTTGCTATGAATTTATTTATCGTATTTTACCTGTATCTGGGCTTTTACATGGATTTTTAGAACAGAATACAATGCGCTATCAAAAATTATAAGTACATAGAGATTTTAAATCAAGAAGTAAAAAACATTATTTTTAAAACGTTTAAGAGTAACATAATAAAGAAAACCATACTAATCTTTAATGCTATATTATCCGTTGATAATATTAATTGTAGGATTCATCAAAGTTCAATCATATCTCCAACTTGTTGCCCGGATCATGCATCCTCTTGGTCAGTGAGTGAGACTGATGATAGTTGGTTTTGTACGTGTTGAATAAAAATGTTAAAGTTTGTCCTGTGTCCTCCGTCGGAAAATGGAATTTTATAGTGGCGACGATGGCTGGGCTGTCAATTAGGTGGTTAATTATTCTATATAATTCAACTAGGTCTGAAAAAATTCTCCTGTCAGACAGCGTAATTCGATGCAATCGATTCATCAAACTTAAATAATGAATATTTTCATTTGGAATTTAGAGCTTAAAATTTATATACCTAAGAAAATGTGCTGAACCCGTTCTATATTATTAGAGTGTACTTTATACAAAGGGGACCAAATAGCTGAATTATACTCCACTTGACTTCAACTAATAAAATGTAGCGCATTCTCATGCAATCTAAAGATTTAAAATATTATGGTTAAACTTAAAATTATTATAAAAATTCAGAGATGGCGTTAATAACAGTATTTAAAAAAAAACACTTTTGGCAAGTAATACTTTTTTTCAATATTGATATGAATTAATGTTGGCGGGTATGCATACGGAATATGAAATGGAATACTTGAATTTTTATTATCGGTTTAAAACATAATTCCTTCGAAAAACGTGTATTCGTTAGTGTAACAATAATATATTGTATTTTTACAAGGTTTTTGAAAGAATTGAGCTTTAAACCTACAATATTTATTTTAATTTAAACCTGCCAACAAATATTTAAAAGTACGTAATCGTGCTACCGTATATTCAAAGTAACCTTCATAAAAACTGTACTTAGGTAACACCATTATTAACTGTCTTCAATTTTTTAGACTTTTGTTATTGTATTTTCGTTCCCGGTTTAAATCTCTATATATAAAAAAGAATGTTTCTCTCTATGTCCTCGATTTTCTATATTTGTCTAAAAATATGTATTCGCCAAAAAGTCAATTCTGTAATTGTTGTTCAATATAAAAAAAAACTAGTATTCATGAGCAAACCAATTATCAATACGGATATTATGATAATGTTAATGCTCAATACTATTATTATCCTTTGAGTTAAAATTTCTAAAAACGTACATAATTTTCTTACCTACGTTTAGTTATGGTTTACTATGAATAGAATATAAAATTATGAACGGTAGAGCTCATCCTTGTTTTGACATTTGACATTCTAACCTCAAAACTGATCAAAACCGACCGGCCATAGATTTGGAGCGTTTTGGCGGGCTTTGAAAAATTGAAACTTTGAAAATTATTTTAACCATGGAAATTCGCTTTAGAAAAAAACGAAATACACTGGTATTTAATTTTGAACTTCATTATTGATAAAAAAAATGGACTGGAGGTCCTTATTATCGACGAACAAATTGGCGTCTTTTTGGGTTTCGTTTTACGAACTGACTTTGTTTGTATCGAAGTGTAAAAAATGACTTTGTTTGTATCGAAGTGTAAAAGACTTATTCGTCTATTGGGATTAATGGCTGCTACAGTTGCGGGGACAATACATAAGGGTGGTATCGGGGAGGGAGTAATCGTATCCGGAAGTAAATTGAATTATTAACAGTCTATCGCCTCGAATTTGCATCGATAAATCTTTTGAATTGTGTGAATTGGCACCGAGATACTTTTGTACGAGTTAAAAACTACGTTTGCTGCGGTTTCCAATTTTTAACGGGGAATTGCTCTGCTGAACGTGGTCATAATAGAGAAGCAAGTTGGTATTTTGTTTCTTCGTTGTTTAAAGTTTCGGTAAAAACTGATTCGAATATTTTCAGATGCTTAAAAAGTTTTCCTTGAAACCCATGATGTGATTAATGCTGCTAATTGAAATGAATTGTTTATTAAACAATTTCATAAGCAGCTTGAAATTGAAATTTCTGTCATGCATTAATATGTTTTTATAATTTCTTCAAAAGACTGGTATTCACTTTGTGGCGTCATTATTATTAAAGGAATTAAAAATTACTTTATTTATTTTGAGTATTCTGTATATTCCTGATGAGGAAAGCATCGCTTTCGAAACACGTTGATATGTTTATATTAATAAAATGGTGATTACAAAGTAATTATTAATTCATTTATAAATACATTTTACTTAGGCACGCCGGGATTTGAACCCACGACCTCTGGACTCGTAGCCAAGGATCGTAACCACTAAGGAGACCGTCTATGTATGTAACATGCTGTTCTTATTTATATTTAAACATGCGGTATGATATGAAACTGTATTGTTTTATTTCAATAAATGTGGTTGATCTGTGTTGACACTGAACTAATGTAAAAATATGTTTTTAAATGAATTTTTACCTAATTGTTAGTAAAAAGAGCTTTGCAGATAAGATAAATCATATTACGTTCAATTGATATTTCCATAACATTCCATTGACTTACCCTCAGTTGTGCTTTATAAAAACATTATAGAATATGACCCAAAAGGCATCCTTTAAGAATACCGGTACACACTTTCTCCGAACACAATCGAACGATCTTTGTTGACTCTTCCTTAATAATTAGTTTGCACATGCCAAGCTGGCAAATTGTACGCAGATTTCGCAATACGCTTTGAAATTTGACTTGGTGAGCACAAAGCGTCTAAACTGTAGTAAACTGTTGCGGAGACAGGAGGGACCGTATGTGGTGATTAATGACATGTAAAATTCGACGAAAACTGGCAGTTTTCGGACAAATAATGTGCATTATGCAGGATAATTGATGGAAGCAGGGTCCAAAACAAATACGCGCGCGCTAATGATGGCTGTCGGCGGAGGTTGTACCCGTAATTATTGTGATGGTACTAGTCAGGAGAGTTCAACGTTGAAATAGCCACATAAAAAAATGTTATGCCGAATACCCAATCATCATTCATAAGAGATATTAAAATTGGCTTATTTTTTTCTTTGGAAAAACAGAACTTTTATGAAATCTTCTGAACCCTGTTCGGATATAGTCGTACGTACTATGGAAGCCCCATTTTGAGTAGAGGGACGAGCTTTATTTCGAAAGAAACAACCTTAGTGACATAATTTTGACCAAAAATACTACTTATTTATTGTTTTTAAGTTAAATTTCAAGAATTATTTAAAAAAAAATATATATAATAAAAGTTCTGCTATGTAATTACAGTTTTACTGAACCTTTTTATAAATAACCAGTGTTTAACCTAAATAATAAAAATTATTATTACGTTTTTAGCTAACTAACTAGCCATCACGTCGTTTATCCGCAGGGGTGGGCAGAGAGGACGGACCGCCAAACAACTCGGTCTTGGCAAACACTTCTTGCTTCATACACATTCATTCATCATCTCATACATTGTCAAGGATTCAAGTATTTTATTTACTCGATTGTACCATTCCTCGAGCGTTCCTAGCTTCTTCTTTCATTCACATTCGCGTCATATATTCTCCTTACACTCCTTTCTTCGTTCATTCGCTCTACACGTAAAACCATTTAAACATTCCGTTTTCGATCTTAAGTTACGTTTATATCCGCCGTGAATTATTTCTCAAATTTTTTCACAAAATCATACATTGTTTGACCACACATTCGCCTCAGAGATCAATTAAAGATAATACATTTTTATAATTGCGTTTCGGTACCTAAATAAATATACATACTAATAAATCAATATACAATAAGTTGGTTGTTTAATCAAAACAAAACAAGATATTGAATGGACAGAAAACTGAAGAAATGTTTCATGTACCTATCAATTTAATCATGAGTTTTACACCCCTGACCAAGGTTTTTTGGTGTCAGATGTTGACTCCAACGGTCATAGTGCTAATGTGAGGTCACTTTAAAGTTGGAAATCTTTTGTATACATCTCATTTTGAGTGAGCCAAGTACCAATGTTAATCATTAATCTTCATATTATTAAAGGAACCTTGTTTCTGGGCTGTCAAAACCGGTAATTTACAGAAGTGACCCAAAATTTTTAAGTCAGCGGCACTTCTATTGGAAATAAAAATTTGAGTTTGGTAGCAAAAACTCAAAACTGTTTACCAAAGAGATTATAAGCTACAATGCCACGAGTACATGCATATACATTTTTTTAAACCTTAATTATGAATGAGAGGTTTTGTTTTTGTGACACACAACGCTGCTCTAACAGTGAAGTGGACAATTTAATGATCCGATTAAACACTAAAAAAAAGTTCTACCTTTAATATCAAGCTGTCAGTGTGATGATGCAGTTAATTTAGTCGGTCAATAGTACCAAAACATTGCATCGCTAGCACAGGTACTAATAATGAATACTTTATGTACTTATCTTTTCTACCTTCTACTTGTTTGTCATTAATAATAATAATAAAAATAATGTTTTTTCTTCAGATGATGTAAAATAAGTTTTTTTAATCATATTTATTACATTAATAATAATTGCTTTCTTTAAAACCACTGTATTTAATGTGTAAATATCTACATGTTTCAGGAGCCTTGTGTATGTCTTGTCCATAGTTCGTTAGTGTATGGTAAAAGCTCATGCAGCATGTCTGGAATAGTTGCTACTTCACCAGAGGGCTACAAATACAGCTTAAGTATAACTGCCACTGAAATAATTATTGTTGTTTATTGTAGGTACTAATTAATTCTGATTATTTATTAAACATTCATATATGTAAGTTTTGGGAATATTGCTTGTTTTACGTAGTAAAATAAATAAATATGTAAAGCAGCAAAAACTCTCGAACGCTGATTTCTAGCATAATTAAATTTACATATCTTTCAAGCTCAATCAATACGGCTTTTTTCAATCGGCAACGAAATTGATAATGACGTATTGAACTGTGAAATAGCAATTAAAATATATATGCTTCAAATGCTCAATAGAAGTATGAAAAGTAATGTTGATACTTGGGCGAAAATAGGTACTTACTATTTATAAAATATACATAAAAAAATGTTTGCCTTGGAATAAACAGTTTTCCGAAAAACAACAACACCTTATTAAAGCAACGTATAAGTTAATTTATAAAAAAATATTTTGTTTAAACTACTATATAATAAATAAATATCTACATGTTTCGAAACCAATATTGCCCTCGTCAGGATACAATGTATATTGAATAAATGGGTATTAAATTAAAATAAATGTAAATGAAGATGTTTTTGCTTTAAGGCACAATACTTTATTTATATATATGTAAAGAAAACCACATTACTTAATGTTAGCGCTTTCTTAATTCTGTAATTTCCGCGTTACCGACAGGTTAGTTAGTAGCCCGCTAGATGTCACTACTGACTAAAAGGCTGTGACGTTTAACGAGAGCGAAATTTTATTATTTTAGCAATATGCTTTATAATTTTTAAGAAGATAAAAACACCTGAAATAGAGGCTTTAAATGTTGTTTCTTTTGTTTATTGCAGGTGAGTGAATATTTTGATCATCTTAAATTTATTATTTTGTTATTTTTAAAATTGTAAATACCTATTATGAATAAAAAGTCTTTTGTTTATTGCAGAGAAACGCAATTAAGTCTTATTTGAACCAAGTGTGTAACAACATTATATATATTTCTGCATTCGACCGGTTTCGGTTGGACTCAACCTTCTTCAGGAATGTAGTTTATATGTGTGCAAAGCGGCTTAAAACAAAAACATTTTTCACTTCAATTATAATGTCAAGCCACAAAGTGATTGCTTCCTTCGATAAATTAAAATAAATGTTTAAAAAAAAATTATCATAAATTCATAATTATGAGATTTGTATTAGAAAATAGAAATTCAAATAATGTCGTGAATTGTTATTAACTGTTTTTCCGTATAAGTAGTCATAACTTTTATTCTCATGATTATCTGTTACGTAAGAGTATTTTCTTGCTTTTTTTCTTCTTTCATCTGTAGTACACCAATAATTACACGTCACGCCATGAGTATTGCTCAGTAGTTATCTTTTCTAATTAATTAAAAAAATGATAATTTGAACTCTAATCCGGTGATATGTTCACTAAAATCCTTAGTTAAATTACTATTTTTTACAAGCATCTTTCTACCTACTCATCCTCACATGTAAACCATGCACTTCCTTAAAAGACTCAGTCGGACCCACACGCCATAATTCAAATGTGCATGGCACTATTATCTTAATACATTATCAGCAATGTTAAACCGAGCCAACTTTCTCCTCCTGGATCTGGTTACACAATTCGCATGCTGCATTCAAAAGTCACATCAATTTCCTGGCGATTAGGTTCAGGCTAAGATTAATGAATCCCGGTGACGTTTTGTGAGAACGGCCATTAGGTCGGTGATAACTTGGCAAAAAGGCCAGCAAACGAAATACCATTAGCCGAATGCAAACAACCCTATTTTACCATCTTCCTAACTTGGTACCAGCCTTGTATTCGCATTATCGTACAGTTATGTGTGCGTGTATAGTGTGTGCACCAATATAACTAACCAATCATCACGCCGTTTCCCCGCAGGATCTAATATAATCTCATTTCTACAGCATTCAGTTTACTTTCATCCTTCTTCTGACAGTTCCATGCTTTACTGCCATACATCAGGATTGGTAATAGAACTCCGTTGTGGACTGCTAAGTTCGCATCTGTTGAGAACTTTTTGTTAGCGCCAATCGCGCTCAGTCCTCCGTTAATGGAGTTTCCTGCATTCACCATTCTTTCAATATCCCTATCATTCTTTCCATCCATCGTAAACATACTTCCCAAATATACAAACATAAAAATATTGATATAAAAAAAAATGGATTAAATTATAATGATAATTTTTTTTTCGTGTATAATAGTTTTCAATACGTTCTCATTTTTTTAATTGATATTACTTATTATACCAATAAAAACGAGAAAGTTTTTTGTCATTTTGAACGATTTTTTTTTTAAATATGCAGTGATATTTATTTACATACCCCCCATTGGGCTTTTACATAGAGTATTATATAGAGTAGTATGTCTTACATTTTGAACATAGGAAATAAAAAAAAAGAACTGTGATAAAGATAACAGTAGTTTGAAAATGTATAAATACTTTTCTATGACTAATACTGTAATGTAAGAATTTTTCTGTTGAAACGTGTATCTTACGGTTTGGACATAAGAATTAAAAAAAAACATGATCATAATAAATATACGTGTTAATTTCTGTGGGACAATTATGTAAAGGTTCATCTCAAGTGCGCTGAGCTGATCAAATAGGTATTTAAAAAGAGGAAAAAATTATAACAATATAAGCAATTTTGTATGATGGAAGCGATTGAAGGAACAATGGTACCAAATAATCGAAATTTATATTTGTACATTCTTAAATTATTGAGTTCTAATTTTTATCATTTGTCTATACTTGAAATTATTTTTTAGTATTCATATATTCCTGATGATGACAGCATTGCTGTCGAAACATGTAGATGTTTACGTATCTTTGTAAAGTGGTGTAAACAAAGTATAGTTTTTAATTAATTAATTTATTTAATCCTTTGACTATTGTGACTATTAATAATTGTAATGCAATTAAAGCATTTGTTTGGTTAACTTAATTTGGAGATATTTATTTCAGGGTCATAAAGGTCCATTTATGTTTTTATTCAATTTTATGATGACGTGCTGCTTTTAAAAAATTAATACCGTTTTTATGAATATTGAAATTTATTTAATAAACTATCAAAAATGTGTATTTTTTATAGCCCTTCCATAAATGTGGTAAAACATATTCATCTGTATTTTAGAAAATTAAAAAGCTTGACTACAAAAATGTCGAATGCCCAAATAACTGAACTCCTTTTAGAGATTATTCTATTAGTAATACCTTAAAAAACTGGCGACGGTATAATTATGATTAATGCTAGTAGGAATTTAGAAAAATAATGAAATTTTCATAGCTTGACTTTCAAATTACAATAGTATGCCAACGTTGCGTCGAATCGATAAATAATATTTATATCGCCTATTCCAGCCACATTCACATCACTGTATCAATGAAGGTCCAGCCAGGAATTTGCAAAGGCTAAAGATTGCCCCCCATATTGCGCGAAGCTTTTCTTTGCACAAAGTGGTACAAAGCCGGAATTAATTCTCCGAATGGGGTACTAAGTCGTCCAAAGGCCGCAGAGGTAGACAATGCGGCGGGTCAGAGTTTGCTTAGGTCCCGAACTTCCTGTGTAAGCCGAGAGTGTGAATTTTAAATTTGTCCTTTGTCACGCTTGAAAGGGATATGTCAATATTTGCGCAAATATAATATTGCCGTGCATTCTTAGCAGTGGCAGAAATCTTGTATTTTCATTTAAAAATATGCAACCAAAATATATACAAAAAATACTAATTCGAAGATCGATGATCCGATCGTGCAAAACAAAAAAAACTGTAACTACATGATATTGAACTCAAAATGTCAATATTTGAACAAACATGGCGATATTTTCTTAGTGATTACTGTCTTGTAATGCGCATTGCAAAATTAGTATTAAAAATACATACAAACTTCGTGGAAGCTTAAAAACAAATCGGTTTTTAAATAAAATCTAGTCCGCATCAGCACGGGAACCCCTAGTGAGGAAGACTAAGAAAAACATTACAAATTGTCTAATTAGCTTTGTAAAATTTTATCACCTAAATGAAAAAAATTGTATTGAAAGTAAAAAAAAAAAAAATAACACTAATCAAAACCTACTGAAGTCTCTTTAGATCAAATTGTTCGGTAGTCCGAAGATGTTAACAACAATTAAAAACGGTTGGCATCAGTAATTTAACCTGGATGTCTCATCGATCGAACACTTTACCAGCTAAACTATGGCTATTACCTACCAAACTATTTATTTAATTTCACTAAACAGACCATATATAACATTACGCAATTATTAAGAGTATTTTTGTTTCACTTTAAAATCACTAAGGTCGCATTCGTAAAAGATGTATTTTAGCGTTATGAAGTTTTCGGTTTCCTGATTTTACGTGGAATCTTAAACATAGACAAGGAGTCATAGAACAGGGATTATGCGTATGTTGCAATAAAATATTATAAGTGATTTCCCGCTTTCTAATTTTGAGGCTTGCACCGTTTAATGACCTCCTAAATACTGAACACCCCTGAAATGCCGATTTCCGAAAGAAATATATACATATCAACACGTTTCTTAAGCGAACTCGACTAAATGATAATTTTATTTCGCAATATATATAATATTTTTAAAGAGAAAAATACGTATTCTTTTGGAGTAACTTATTGAAGCTCACAATGTCTGTTACACACAGTTAATGTAATATGTGGGCGTGGCATACTGTCGATATCGCTCACCATACAATCCCATACAGTCGTCACACACGGGTACTATAATATATCTGTGACAATTGTATGACGGGCGTACCCCCCCCCCCACATATATATTATTATGATATTATGTTAACTGTGTGTAACAAGCTTAAACCTCATTGTAATATACTTAATTGTAATGTAACATACTTATTCAAAATTAATTAATTAAATTGTGCCCATGCAGAAAGGCGTATGTGATTCATTTTAGCATATTTCAACAAATGCTCCTAGACAACTTTCTATTAAGTAAATGTGGGCATTTTATAGAGTTACATTAATTTCATTTTATTTATTTTTTGGGAAAATTAACAGCAAATCCACAATTAACATATATGTAACAATGAAAACAATAAATCTTCCACGGCTGATGAAAAATACTATGAGTAACTTGTTACAATATACGGTTATACATTAGTTAGCTTGCCAGTCGGGGGGGGGGAGAGGGTAGAGGGCATATAGGAGTGGGATAAAGGTAAAAAGGTACTGTCAGAAAAAGTCATAATTCTGATTTGACATTGTTGAATGCTAAGCCTATGTAAATTAAAAAATGCGTTGTAGATTATAGAATCCGTACTTCAGAAAGTGCCTATTTCGGAATAAGAAAACTGTTATTATTAGTTCTAAGCGATCAATTAATCATCGGCGTTGTAATTATGACATTTTTATCACTTGACGATATCAAAGCAGTCACGACTACCTTCATAAATAATTACCTCTATCTTTGATGTAATTCCTTATCCTGCATCGAATTAACGCTAATAGTGATTACAAAGATTCCTCGATTTGTAAAAGCTGCTGTGGCAAGTGCATTAGATGCGTTATGTTGTCTCCCGTTCTGTCTTTAATTAACTTTATGGCATGCTCGTAACACTTAGCCTCAGCGTTGTCTTAGACGCTCGGGTCACTAATTACCTACACCGATTAGTGGACTTCTTGCATCTTCTGCTGCCCCGGTACTGACTTCTGAAGCATCAATTATCAACGCGAAACTAAAAATAATCCAATGGCCAAATGAAGTCACCGGTCATTATGATCATCTTGGTCACTTGAGGCTGTTTGACAACTTTAAATTGTGTATGCACATGATTGAATGGTTCTCAAATGGCTTCTATTGCACTGTCTTACAGCCTACAGTAGTGGAAATATGTAATTGATCATAAACACGGTAATTAGTAGGTACCTAATTACCATGGCCCAGTTGTTGGAGAGTAAGGTCCTATTTAATAGATTAATACGGCTAACAAATTGAGAAATACACAGATACTCTTGTAGATTAATGAAATAAGTATTAAATTTTATTTTTATTGGCACAAACACGTTTTTAATAATTATATCATAGTTACGAACGTTTCGTCATCAATAAAATCATAAATTAAATCATTTAAAAAAAGAAAATTGTTTATGCCGCTTTTTAATATATAAATGTCTACTTATCAAAACCATGTATACTGATGACAAGAAATGATCCATAAATTGGCCTGAGTCACACCTATTGTTTTGTGATATTACCAAATCATGATATAACGTTACTTTCACTATTCCCGCGTAGCCAAAAACAGGCGCAACAGCTGTCACCAACTGACGGGATTTCCAGTTGAAAAATGGCGTAACAGCATCGAAGCTGTCGCCAACTGGGGGAAATCGATACGCGCAGGTGTATGGAATCGATATTCAGATATCACATATCGATGTCCAGATATTCAAATATCAGATATCTACCAAATCAGTATTCAGTAGATATGGATACTAAAATGTCACTTCCACTCTCGCAACGGTTTGGACGCTAATATCTAAGGAGTCAGAATCGATATTTTGCTGTATTATAATACGTCTATACATATCGATGTTCAGATATTCAAATATCAGATATTCAAATATCACATATCGGTATCCATCTGATATCTACCAACTCAGTATTCAGTAGATATGGATACTAAAATGTCACTTCCACTCTCGCAACGGTTTGGACGCTAATATCTAAGGAGTCAGAATCGATATTTTGCTGTATTATAATACGTCTATACATATCGATGTTCAGATATTCAAATATCAGATATTCAAATATCACATATCGGTATCCATCTGATATCTACCAACTCAGTATTCAGTAGATATGGATACTAAAATGTCACTTCCTCGCGTGGTTTTGGACGCTAATATCTAAGGAGTCAGAATCGATATTTTGCTGTATTATAATACGTCTATACATATCGATGTTCAGATATTCAAATATCAGATATTCAAATATCACATATCGGTATCCATCTGATATCTACCAACTCAGTATTCAGTAGATATGGATACTAAAATGTCACTTCCACTCTCGGAACGGTTTGGACGCTAATATCTAAGGAGTCAGAATCGATATTTTGCTGTATTATAATACGTCTATACATATCGATGTTCAGATATTCAAATATCAGATATTCAAATATCACATATCGGTATCCATCTGATATCTACCAACTCAGTATTCAGTAGATATGGATACTAAAATGTCACTTCCACTCTCGCAACGGTTTGGACGCTAATATCTAAGGAGTCAGAATCGATATCTTGCTGTATTATAATGCGTTTAATTGTTACGAATATATAAGATACAGCCCTACATATAATAGACAAATTATAAACAGAGGTAAAAAAAACAAAGGTTAGTGGTGAGATAGGTAAATAATTGGTATTAATATAAAGATAAAATTATAAAATTAACAAAAATATTATGACTATATTAATCCTAGAAAATAGTAATTCAAAGAAAATAAAGGAACAACCAAGGTTGATACCAAATTAACAATACAATGTGAAAAGAAATTTAAAGGGAAATAAATGTATCTAAACAAAATATATTCATATATGTAATTATTATTAAAAAAAATAAATCATTGAACATAATATTCAACAACAACTCTTAGAATGATCAATAATACGAATATATTACAATGACGTCTATAAGCTTAATATGTTATTAAAGAAAAAAATATTTTTATAAACAATAATTATTAGCCTGAAACACTCATCCAAATTGAAAAAACCTTCCGAGATAAGATAAATGTCGCCGACAGGACTCGAACCTGCACCCTTCTGATTGCCGGATTATTATTATTATTATTATTATTATTCTGATTATTGTTTATAAAAATAATTGTTACCCTTTGCGCTATGCACAAAAATCTTGTCTTAAAAACTTTAGTTTTTCAATTAATAAATATTTGACAAGTCAAAGCATTTTTCACCAATAAAATGTAGACATAATTTGTCTCGACGCCATCTATTGAGGAATTTAGCCGTTACAAGCCTTCCTCATATTAATAAAGTTAGTTGTTTACAGGTGAAATATAATAAAAAACAGTAATTATTTAATGAAACACTAGTATATTGATTAACTTGGCGAGTTTGCGATAAGCCGACGTAACTCAACGGTAGAGCATCTGACCGGCAATCAGAAGGGTGCAGGTTCGAGTCCTGTCGGCGACATTTATCTTTTCTCGGAAGGTTTTTTCAATTTGGATGAGTGTTTCAGGCTAATAATTATTGTTTATAAAAATAATTGTTACCCTTTGCGCTATGCACAAAAATCTTGTCTTAAAAACTTTAGTTTATCAATTAATAAATAAAATCAGTCACCAAAAAATCATTAATTGAATTGTGCCCACGTAGAAGGGTGTATGTGATTTTTTGCCATAAATCAACGAAAGCTCATAGACAAAGCTCTATTAAGAAAATGTGTGAAATTTACAAAGGGTTTTTTTTAATATTTTTTTTTTCTATACAGTCTTAATGTTATAAAGGGGTTATGGTACTGTACTCGTCTCAGTAGGAGAAACTGTGTTGAGAGCAGGCAAAGTTTTCAGTTTACAAACATACATTAATAAAACAACAAGCAAATATTAATAATATCTCGTAAATTTATATTTCTTTATAGAAGTACAAAAAAATCGAGCTTTTTACTTTAAAAAATAACAAAATCATATATACCAATTATGTGCCTACTTCAAAAAATCTGAATTTCCCGTACCTTATAATCCGAACTGCTTTAATGAAGTGTGTGCTTTTCAATTAAATATTTTATATGTTATATTTATGGCTATGGTGATGAAACATAATATTATTGGGTGGTTAATAAAAAAATCCAAAAACTCTATCATTGAAAATCTCGGTCTGACGTCATAAAATTGGAATTGGTTTCATTGTTTTAGCCTGCATGATTTAAAACATCAATTTAAGGGCCAGCAAAAGTGGTCGTAATAATCACTTCGCTGGTTGCTAACTCACACAAAGGCAATACCATACATGATTTATCTGCAAGTTTTATACGGGTAGTTAGAAAAATGTATAGGGTATAGGAAAAATGTATAAAATACTTCGAAAATGTCTGAAAACAGATGGAGTTTGAAATCCAGTGAAAGCAATTCTGAACGTTATACTTATAATTCCAGTACGTATTTCATATTGAATTTCAGAGGTTACAGTTTGAGGATTATTCTCTTTTATGACCTGATGATGTTATTGATTAGAATATATAGTATAGAATTAATAGATAAATCATTCGTAGTATTTTTTGAGTTAGCAAACTACAAAATGGGGTTTAGGGCCATTTTTGTGTGCTGGCCCTTTAAAAACGAATTACAAATTTATTTAATATCAAATTTGATTATATCATGTTTCTTTGAGTTTAATATATAGATTTGTGCATCAAATGATAATAATACAAAATAAATCATTTGTATTTGTTTCCAATAATTGTATTCTGTATAGTTTATTGAAACATCTTTATTTTACAAATTTCAAACAGAATAAAATTATTTTATCACATACGTTATAATAAAGAACTCCAGTGAAAAATATAATGGCTTTAAAAATCTGTATTAATATAGATCAGAAAACGCTTATTCTGAATATACATCTTTTATCACGTAGAATTAATAAATCGTTATTTAAAAGTGCTTTAAAAATCATCTCATCAAAACACCTTGGTATGTTGGTACCATTGTATTTGGAACATCAGACGTCACGTGGGCATTCTGTATGGACATTTCTCCCTTTTGTTTTGTATTTTAAATGTGTATTTTTTTAGTTTTGGCGAAATTTAAACATTATTTCTGTGACTAAGCTCTATAATTGTTATTCAATGTAAAAAATAACTATTATTTGTGAAATAAATTAGAGTATTCGTGAGAAAACCAATTATGAATACAGACACGATTTGATAATATTCATGCTCAGTACAATTAATATTCTTTGAGATAAAGTTTCTAAAAAGGTAGATAATATTATTACTTATGTTTAGTTATGGTTTACTATGAATAGAATATAAAATTATGCACGGTAAAGCTCATCCTTGTTTTGAAATTTGACATTCTAACCTCAAAACTGATCAAAACCGACCGGCCATAGATTTGGAGCGTTTTGGCGGGCTTTGAAAAATTGAAACTTTAAAAATTATTTGATTTATGAAAACTAGCTTTAGAATAAAAAACAACTAAATATACTGGTATTTAAGTTAGAACGTCATTATTGATCATTATTATTTTTTTAAATGGACTCTACTTCCTTATTGTATCTTTCACTATATTACGTACGTTATAGCTAGGGCGTATTTTTGTGGCTAGATTATTCTTCATCCAATGTTATTCTTTGTTTCAATCATTTTAATTAATGTGGCTGCACTTTTATAGTAGACATCAGTTCTTACTCAATGTAGGAAACGCATCCAAAAACAGACATAATACCTTTCTTTGCTTTGAAATATCAAAGTTGTAAATGGCACCAACTGCGTAATTCATTATTCTTTTCTCACAAAATTATCATTAAACAACAGCCTTCAAATTACTGTAGAGATATTAAAGCCTCACCAGACCATTTGTATTATTCATCAGAAATAATATACTAAGTGTTAACAAGGATACTGTTTTATCTTGCTTAAGTAACAATCACCTATCCACGTCAAGATAATCTCGGCATATTCAATCCATCGATAAAGTCTAAGATTTACAACCTTGGGCAAATTGGAGCGAACACTGACTGAAGTGGTACATATTCACAAAGAAATTAAATAAAATTTGCAATTTGAAGAACCACTGCTCGCTGTGTATAGAAAACATTTGATGTTAGACAATAATTAACGTTCATGCCAAGAGTTCCGCATTGTATTCATTTAGTACTGAAGATTGAGCATGCCTAAGCAAGGCATATTGTTCTTTACGTTGGAAATAAAGCGGCTGAGATCTGAATCATAAAGGATTTATAATTTTAATAATTATAATAGGAAAAGGTAATGGATGTACAAGTCAGTATAACTGCAACTCGGAGTTATAGTTGTTGGGTTGAGTTTTTATTGCAGTGGTTGCAACTTGCAGTGCATTATCACACTTGCGTCTTAAAACGCTGAAACATAATAGTATTCTGTAGCCAAACATATTTCCACGAGCAAGTGTTGTTAACTGGTTTTTCTTTATTTATTAACACTTTTTACGAAAAGTCGAGAAGTTATTTCCTGACCTTTTATTAAAAAATTGCACGTTTAAGAGATTTACTGCCTGTAGATATTGTAACTATGAAAACTTCTTTTGGGGAACGTTGTGAGGTGGAAAAAAATTCGGTGAAAGGGGAGTGGAAAAAAATAAGAATAGGCGATGTATTCGCACCTCCATAGTTACTTAACAGAGATACCTATAATTATTTCAAATAACACAACGTAGTTGAGATATTGAGAGTATTTTCTTCTTCAAATGGAATTTCAAATGCTCTATATTATATTGTTTGATTTGTATAATTTGTAAAAAATAAAAAAAAATCAAATCCGCATATATAAAAAGGAATGTTTATCTGTCTGTCCTCGATTACCTCAAATTACTGAACCGGTTTCGCATGAAAATAGCAGAGTTTGTTTTTATTAGTGCCGGGAAGGTTTAGAGAGTAGTTTAAACGAAATCAAATATGTTTAACTGTTGCTATAACATTTTTAAATAGTATGAAAAATCTTTGAACCCGCCATATTGTATTCAGTTTTGCCCATAGGTATACCGCTCTGGTTAGCCACAGATTGCATATTAAAAAGAAGAAGGTTTGTTTGGATAGAATATTTACAAAATGGAAAACACAAGTAGGTACCTACTTAAAAACTTAATATTTAGATATGTTTTGAAAAAAAAAATGTTTGAATGAATGAATGAAATAAAATTTTCAAATGAATGTTTGTTTAGACATAGTACAGTCGTCACAAGGCAATACTTTTGCTATTAAATCAATTATTGCACCCAAACGACAAGCAAAAATTCACAACTTCATAACTGTATTCCAAAAAAAATCCCTAGCAAGGCCGGGTACACATCAGCTAATATATTGTAAATGAAACACACTTCGCTCGATTGTCAGGCAATTAAATCAACGAAACAGCAAAAAATACAGAATAATCAATTCATATTATATTTTCACTGCATTGGAACATGAGTACTAAAATTTCTAACCTCTAAAACAAAAGTTAAAAAACTATAGAAATCTACATGCACTCAAATATTCATGGAGATAAAAAAAGAAGACTTGCCCATGACAACAAAATAAAAAATGTCACAGCATTCTTAAAATAGGAATCATGGCAAGCGTCACTTGCTCGTAGGTACCATGAAGGGGATATTTCTGGAACAATCAGTCCCAAACGAGTAGCACTTGTACAGTAATATACTCGTACCGACTAGAAGTAAGTGACGCACTCAGCTGCTGCGGAGAAATGCAAATGATTAAGATTGGAATCAACAATCCTCACACACGATATTTTCCCATCACAAGACTCCCACAGCAATATGGACGCGGAATATGCATTAATTGGTGAGGCAAACATTGGACCAATTGTCGCCGCTGGTCGCCGTCTTCGTGTGGGGATAGGGGATCACGTTAAACACTGGAATTAGTAATAAAAAGTTAACAATTATTTGAACAAATCATTTGTTGTCATACTTTCCTACTCGTACTTCATGATCGTCATCTTTAGCCACTTAATGGTGTTGAACATAGGTCTTCCATGTGATTGGCTTTTCTAACTCCTTCCAGTCAAGAGCAGTCTTATTCTATCTAGATACTTCCACATGACCTGTTCTAGCATTTTCTTGTCTATCTGTTTTTCATGAGTGTAGCAATATACCCAGCCCACATTCAATTGAAGTTGACGATATTTGCAAAAATCTGTGCTATTTTAAAATATTTTTTTTACGCAGGGTGTCCCCGAGGGCTTTCTTCGGTACCTGTGTTGAACTCAGAGGTGCTTGGGAAGGGTCTTCACAAAGAAAAGTAGACGTCAAGAGAAAATATCATTTTGTAACAGGGAGGAAATACAAAAACCTAAAAATTGTTCCACTGTACGTGCACGGTTGTTGAAGGAATCAATAACGCTATTTTTTAAGATCATTTAGACATGACCCTACTCACGTGTTCGATTTACTTTATTCTGCCATATCTTTGCAGGGCGTTCCCGATTTTTTTTATTGTTTGTTTATTTATAAATTTTTTGATACATACATTTATATGAACATGTGTAGAAAGGTTATAAGTATTTTTATTTATTTTTATGTTCAATTATATATATATTTGAATGCATGTATATAAATTTATGTATATTGTATATATAGCAAGAAATCCTACATAGGCACGACCAGTGCGCGATACTTGTGTAATAATTAGTGGCAAACAAAAAAATTTTTTTTTCATCGAACTATAAAAAAAAAAAATCTTTACATATGTTTACTCATATACATAGATATATATCTATATTTCTTATATCTATATCTTTACAAGTTTATAAATTAAGCCAGTTTTTTCTTAAAAATAATACATTTTTAATACTAATAAGGTTGTAAAACCAAATCAAATAACATGAAATATAAAAAAACTTCGCTTGTTTATGTAAATTTTTTTTGTGAGTAAGAAACATATTTTATAAATGCATGGATGTTGAAGATAAGTTAAATAAGAAATTATTAGTTAAATACGGAAAAGAAATTAATAAAAAATACAAATATACAATTATAGCAGGAAAAGGTTGATGTCTTTCGTTTTTATCAAGTTTTTTACAACATTTTTGAATGTGTTTAAAGACGACATGTTTGAACACTTTCACTCTGTAGATAGTAAATTATGAATTTTAAGAGCAGTAAAATAGCATGTCTCTGCGCAAGCCTAGTTTTAAACAAAGGTACTTCAAGGTTATTTATTCTGTTACTAAAGCGATTTTCATTTTTTGTGAATAGTTTTTTTCTGGAAAATATATATTGTACATACTATAGACAATAAATTTTTCTTATATCTAATAGTTCATCCTCATGGAATAATTATATGGAAGCAAAAGTACTTCCTTTATGTAACTTTATTTTTATTATTAATTTTTGAGATGTTTCAATTAAGTATTATAAATTCCCCCATCTGATTATTCCATAGGATACTGATGAATGCACCAGTGAATAGTATACCATGTTCATTATTACATTGATAACATCTAAATTTTCCATTTTTTGATACTCCTTTCTTATGCCAGGGCATCCTATTTGGAATTAATATCCAAAAATATCTGAAAAAATAATAACTTTTAAATAAAATTGTCGAATTTACATTACCATGAAATAGTCAGCCCCGCTCTACCCCAGTTAGAAGTAATATGAAGAAGATCGTTACTCAACCAATTAATGGCACATCTGATCCTCACCGCTCCTGATGAGTGAGTGACACAATTAATCAGTGATGGTGTTCTAGCTGGGGTCGTTAGCCTCCCACACGTCTCATAGATTTATAGGAGATAGGAGAGGAGCTCATGGGAGATGGGAGGACCGAGTGATTAAACTAGAAGGTACTTATTGTTAAGGCCAATGAAACACTTCTATCTACTAAAGAAATTATGAAAAAATGAGTAAAATGTTTTTGTTTTTATATTTTTGAAGCCCTTTAATAAGGCTGTGATGCTTGGATTTTAACCACACCGCTGATTATTTTTAGACCTAATAAAATTTTAATGTATTTTTATTTATTTACAAGTTAGCCTTACTACCCAGCTTCGATGAGATGGAATTACAAATAATGTGGCGTTTAGAAAAATGTTTAAAATGATGTTCAGGGTTCATGGTGGCTGTGATGTTGCGACCTGAAAATATGTATGAATTTTTTCGACATCGTGTAAGGCGAAGTGAAGTAAAATTTCTTGAAATACTTATTAAAAGGGCTACGTTTTAGTAAGTTATTAGATATAAATAGAGCAAGGTAATAATGATAATACTTAGATGATTTGCATAGCGCCGTTTTCGTAAAAATTACACTGTACACGGCGCTGTACAAATATTATTTGCTAGGGTTAATCTTATTACGTACAAAAATATACAGACACTTACTTGGTAGGTCACTCCAGATTAAAACGTTAAATTACAAAGTTTTAGCTTGAGTAAATGATTTTGTACGCAAAGGACACAATATTAGAAAACACTGCACATTGCATGATATTGGAGTTACTGTTTAAATCCTATTTGTCATTGTTACTATATTTATTAGAAGGTTATTGGCAAAAGAAGAGTAGGTATTTATTTGAAACATTATCTTATTTGAGATTTTCAATAGTAATTATTTACAGTTACAAATATTTATAATTACTTACAATGTCGCCGACTATGAAAAGTTTCAAATTTTTCTGTTAATTACTTTAGATGGGTACTAACGGTGAGGTTCGCTATGGTAATTACGTATGTAAGTGGTGGGGGGCAAATCTGTATCTTTGCGTTAGCTAACGCAAGTTAAATCCGCTATAACAACATATTTCAACAGTTTTCGTAAACTCAGAGTCGTCCCCTTCATTTGCGTTACGGATTTGTCTTTTAACGTAAACTTACCTTAACTTGTTAACACGATACTAACTATCAAGCTGTCAAAATATGTTGTTTATGGCCGATTTAAGTGGTTAAGGGTTTTTTTTAAACGATTGCTAAATTTGGGATAGAACATTAATGAAGCCTGAATTTAATGGGATAATCAAAAAATCAGAATTTACTATGGGCTTCGTAAAATAGGCACCGTGTTGATGTTGATGTTGTTGTGTTTCGATTCATCCACGGAAATAACTTTACTGTCTAGTACCTAAACAATTGCATTACATCCCTTTTCAGAGTTGTGTATGCATATCCAGTGGTACAAATAATTTTTAAATGTGTAGCCTATATGCAAAACAAAGGGTTTTACTTTTTGTGTTTTTTTATCTAGTGCGTCACCAACAGCGCCACCTTCTCCCGCTACACCAGCTATTATCGTATCGCCTGTTAAAAAGCAGTCGTTAAATTCAGTCATGTCCATGTTCGAGTCGTCTTCACCAAAGTTGCCATCATCATTGTTAGTTCCATCGTCATCATCTTCTCGTAGCTATTCATTAAAAAAAATCAGGTTCCATTTTGGGGGCCACGGCAGAGGGTTGCTCCCAACCTACTCCTACCGGTTTTCTGTCCTTTCCCCTTACACCAGGAACATGATTTTATCCAAATTAAGTACCATGGTTCCACTAATTCCAGCCTCAAAGAACTATTACACGGTATCACTATTGATATATTAACTACTATATTTGGCGTGTCATACAAATATGCACGACGATTGTGGCTCACCTATGAGTAATTTCATAACACAACTCTTTAAAGATTTCCGTTACTTTCCTTCGAAAGATAAAGACTAGCATGCTTCGCTCCAAAATAATACAGGTAACTCAAAGGTAATCCCAAATCGCATGACGTAATTAGGTCATGTTATAGGAAGCAAGAAAGATACGCGTTACCACGCGTCACAAGTTTGAAGTTGAATCTTTAGAACTCAACTTCATTTACAACTCTGTCGCCGCGCCGTACGCCAAGCTCACTGTTGAGCGTGAATTTTTTGACAAAACTGTACTGTCGTAACTTGGATACATTCACACGTCACGAGCCCATACATCGCTATACAACAATGCTTGGAATTTTTTGCATTTTATCAATTGTTAGTTTTTATTTTAACGCTAGCTCGAAGATAATTTAAAATAGCTTATTAAATTTTCAATAATAGAGTTCGCGATATCACCAATCTAAAATATCTCTAACTTATTATTTATTAAGACATTTTACAATAAATATAATGCAAAAAGTCCGCTAAACTACTTTTTATAGATCGTCTAACAAACAAACGTAACAAACTTAAAGTATAAATATTTCTCAAGAATATTTGTAAAAATAAAATATATATATAAACCCATAAACGACAACAAAAAAACATCTTAAAATAATATTTCTTAATTATTTAATACAAATAGTTTCTTTCAGCTAGCAAAATTGTGAATATATTTATTAACTGTTTAGTTTTACTATACTGTTAATAATAATAAACTGTCAAATTACGTGTTTGAAAAGTGTTCTTAATAAAGTAATTTTGATGCAAAACTGGATGGGAGACAAATTTGTTCAACGTAGACCAGTGATTCCCAAACTTATGATGCCAATGTCGTAGCAAAAACCTGACCATGAACCCCTAATTGAAATAACTGTGCACAACTGCATAAACATCAAACTACAAATTTTACTTTGATGTCCTGAGTGATGAATGGTTATGTAAAAAGGAGATGCAAATTAAACATTTTGTTATTTAAAGCAGTATTAATAAATCGTAATTTTTGTTTTAAAATGCAAAAACACGTTCTTTTTCAATGAGATTGGTAAACTTGATGGGATGAAAGCATGAGATTATATATGTTTGATTCTATGTTTGCGAATAACTTTCCTAAATCTCCACGAGGACTAATTTCCAGTCGGTTTATTTATTTCGTGATTAGGGTCGTAACTGCACTGAATCCACGTTCTACTAAATAGGAATACGGAAAAACAATCAACAGCTTCTGTAGCCCATAATGCAAAATATTAAATTGGTGTCTGTTTTTGTAATCAGAATTTCTGGTATCCTTGTTCAAACATTGGTTTCACTTGATTATTTGTGGATAATTGAATAAGTTTCTCCTGTATTATTATGGATTCATCTGAGTTTGTGAGTGTGCTTGCAAAAGAGTCCAACTCTCAATAAGGAATGCCAAACTGAAGAATGTCTTTTATTTTTTAGCTGAAGTTAGAATTAAAAGCCGTTAAGTTATTTTAAATCCTTTTGCGGACCCCTGACTTTATCCATGCACTTCCAAATTAATTTAATTTTGACTATGAGATATTGCACTTTCTTTTTGATAAATATTTTCCGAAATCAATTTAAATTGGTTCAGGCATCATTTTTAAGATCCACGTGCCTTGTCTAGATATCCTGCTACGAAATTGGGTGATGTTATCCAGTTGGATATTTAGGATCCGATGAATTAAAGAGCTTTTTTTTATACGTCCATAACAATTCTCTTTCAGAAGGTGTTTGTCTATTGGAATCGAATTGTATACATTATAATTTTCCATACAAAATGAAGTAGTCAGAAGCCATATAATTCTACGTAGGCCGTGATTTACGCAACTGGAACAGTAAGGTAATAAATTAGCATCAAAGGTCGAATGTTTCAATCAATTTACAGAACTGAACACCAAACAGGAAAATTATTGCAGTCCATAATTACTAGTGTTGTGTTGTTCAATGGCAATGACTATTACGGTAGTTTTTTGCACCTGTAGTTCGGTGTTCTTTTCATCCACTCCTAACTAATACGAAAAATAATATAGGTACCTATTATGGTAATATGTTATGGATTCTCTGTCAGTGTTAAGAATAACGTTGGTTGATTTATGGAAAATAATACTAAAAATTTGAACTCATTTAGTTATTATATCTGTTAATAAATTAAAAAAAAAAGGTTTCATAAAGGAATTCTTACTTTAAATATAAGTAGAAATCGAAAATAAAGTCGAGTAGAAATCCATGGAAGGTTCTGGTTCAAGAGACGAAGGGCTAAACTCGCTGATAATGGACACATAGAAAGAATGGCAAATGACTAACTAACTAACTAACTAACCATCACGCCGTTTCCCCGCAGGGGTAGGCAGAGAGGACGGACCGCCAAACAACTCGATCTTGGCATACACTTCTGGCTTCATTCACTTTCATACAACGTCTCATACATTCTCTTCTGTTATTCCGACTTCTGACATGGCCCGACTCAAGTATTTGATTCACTTGATCGTGCCACGTCTTCCTTGGACGTCCCCGGCTTCTTCTTCCATTCACATTCGCGTCATATATTCTCCTTACACTCCTTTCTTCGTTCATTCGCTCTACATGCCCAAACCATCTAAACGTCCCTTTCTTAATCTTGCCCAATACGCTTACATCAGCCTTGCATTCTTTACGAATCTCAACATTTTTCACTCGATCATACATGGTTTTACCACACATTCGTCTCAGAGATCTCATTTCTACAGCATTCAGTCTACTTTCATCCTTCCTCTGCCAGTTCCATGCCTCACTGCCATACATCAGGGTTGGTATCAGCACTCCATTGTGGACTGCTAGCTTCGCTTCCTTGGACAACTTTTTGTTTGCGCCAACCGCGTTCAGTCCTCCGTTAATGGAGTTTCCTGCATTCACCCTTCTTTCAATATCCCTATCAGTCTTTCCATCTCTCGTAAACATACTTCCCAAATACACAAACTCGTCTACCTGCTCCAAGTATTCGCCATTCACAACTATATTGCACACTGTGTTCGTACTCTCTTTCAAACACCATGACTTTAGACTTACTTACATTCATCATTAGCTCATTCTTCATACATACTTCGTTCATCCTAGATACGAGGGACTGTAGATCTTCTATACTATTAGCAATCAGCACCACATCATCAGCATACAACAGGCAACAAACTTGCAGACTACTCATTTTTGCGCCCAAGCCCACCTCTTTCAATTCTTGCATACAATTATCCATGTATAGATTGAACAACCACGGTGACATTACGCAGCCTTGCTTAACACCTTTTGTGATGTCAAACCACCCTGTAAAATCACCGTTTGCCCTAACACATGCAACGCTTCCCTCGTACAGAGATGCGATTGCCTGTATAAGATTTGTATTCACTCCATACTTGGACAACACCTTCCATAACTTTTTTCTGTCAACTCGGTCGTATGCTTTTTGTAGATCTACAAAAGCACAGAAAAGTTTCTGGTTTTTTTGGTTTTTTGCCAGAAACTTCTCTGTGAGCATACGCAGCGAGAAAATCTGATCCATGCATCCCCTTCCGCTCATAAATGCACCTTGCACATCCCATATTTTGATATATATAAATGACAGGACAGCAAAAATCACGACCAAGGGAGAATGCCAGTTGAAATATCTTAGAAGCAAACCGAGGAAGAAGACAGAAGTAAGATGGGAAGACCAGGAAATACTGAAAATAAATAAATAGAGAACACTGTAGAAGAGAAATTCTAGCGCTGTGATAAAGAAAGCAAGCTAGTCGGGTGTTCAAAAGATTTCCAGTCACAAATAATATTACTGGGTTCGTCCCATAACGCATTTATAAATGCAAATGCCTACGAGTATCTGTTCTGCATCTTAAAGCGTTCAATTATGTCCTTATCTCTAAATGCCAAGAAAACAATACTCATTGTGTAATTACGACTATTGCATTTGCAGATGCTCGGGAACGTATGACTCTTAAGGACCTGACATTTAACCTGCAGCATCCATGGACCACGGGACTAATGGCAGAGTAATTGGCTTGTATTACAAATAATTGAAAGAATTACAAATGCTTTTAGAGAGGAATTGTCGTATGCGGTTCATTCAGTCATTTGTGCATTTGGAAAATTAACCTCTAATCTTTGAACGT
Source organism: Halesus radiatus (assembly GCA_022606495.2). Classification (NCBI taxonomy): domain Eukaryota; kingdom Metazoa; phylum Arthropoda; class Insecta; order Trichoptera; family Limnephilidae; genus Halesus; species Halesus radiatus. The sequence goes on along the minus strand of JAHDVE020007447.1, from coordinate 46,177 downwards.
ACGGTAAACGTAATGAAAGTTATGACGATTTCCATTAGTACCAACATAACCCACAAATCAATACTGTTACAACTTGACGCTGTTAATTTTTCAGTTAGTTTTAAAGAAATGAAAAAAATGATTTAAAGGTAGGTATTTCAAGCTGTAAACATAATACTTAACTTAATTTGATAAGCTATATAATAAAATGCCTTACTAACCATTACGCATTTTCGCCACGGGGATCGGCAGAATTTTAGCTAGGAGTGTCAAGACAAAAGTTTTAAAAACTACAAGTAAAAAAAAGAGTATCGGTAATAGAAGAAATAGAAAAGGGTACCAGAAAGATATTCCTGTCTTCGTTTTTTGATCTGTCGAAATTGATACTAACGAAATATTATTTTTCTCTCTAACCACCATTCCTTCATTCCTAACAAATGCTCTTATTTTTCATATTTTTTTTATTTATTTTAATACAAAAACTTACATACATGAATGTTTACGTAGCAATAATAATCAACAAGAACAATAAACAACAACAAACATTATCTCGCAAAAATTACGATAAGAATGAAAAATAAGTGAAAGGTCCAAAACATATTACAAAGTAGGTGTATAAACTAACTCCTTGTTGTCACCTGTGCTGATGATACAGTGTTTTGATGCTTGCTAATAGGCATTATCAATTTTTTTTGCTAGTGTATCTATCAACGGTCTTCTCAAAGTGTCCCCTTTTAAGAATGTTCTGTGTTATTTATCCTAAAAAATATTGATAATAATTCATTGTCTTAGCTTAAATACATTCTTGAATATAATGGAAACAATCACTCTACCATTTGTATTACCGTCTTGCAATATATCGTAAGGAATAAATACAGCTTGTTTTTTTTTTCAATTTAACATATATGAAAACTTAGCCCAAGCCGTATTTAGTTTTGATAATTTAACTGCATCTCTCTATATGGTATATAAATAATGTGTAATGATAGCCTGTCCAAAAAAAGAAGAAAAAATGTTAAAAAAAACTTCATAGAATAGATGTAATATAAGAATAATTTAAGAATACGAAGTTATATTTGTACAGCGCCCTTGAGGTGATTTTTCACAAAAACGGCGCTATAAAAATCATCCGATTATTATTATTATTATTAATATCAGTTTGATATTGATGGTGAAACTTTTTTTTTAAATGATTAATTGGGTCATTAAAAATGTGTTTTCATTATTACAGCAGTGTGTAGGGTCATAAAATAAGTATACAAAGGGGTTCAATTCTTTTCAATGCATTTCCAATAAATAATAATGAAGATATTTGATGACGAAGTTCCCTCTAATTAACACAAACAATGCAGGTTCAAACCGATTTACTAGATTACGCCCTGTAATCGATTCAAGACATAATGGATGAATTAACAAATGCAATTCTATTCTATAGGTTTATTTGTGACTGACACGCACTAATAACTGGCTCCCAGGAAACTGGGTGTCTCTTGTATAGGGCTAGCAGATTCTTCAATAGTGACCAACTGCTAATTCCATACAAATCTCAAGTATATCCAACAGTTGAATTTGGAAGTCATCTCTGTGAAAAGGAGGGCGGTTCGTCTGATTCGTCTTACAGACCGACTGCCATCTCTAATGCGCAGACGCAATGTAGTTATGCTGAGTCTGTTCTACAGATATTTTAATGGAGCCTGCTCGAAGGAGCTAGCAGCGTTTATATCCCCCGCGCCGGGGCACGTGCGTGAAACTCGCACGTGCCCCTTTTAAAAAATAAAATCAGTCGTAACTTGTCACAACTTGTGAGCAGAACAATAACAAACTGTATTTTACTTCACCTCCGCCTTCACCACTATCTGTTGCCTCGCCAAGCCCCTCTTCATGAAGAAGTCCTTGGCCTATGTCCTCGAGACAAGAGGACGTCACTGCAAAGCCAGGACCCGGCAGAAAAGTGGCTCACCTAGTGCCCCATATATGGAGCACTGGGTGCGTGAGGACCAGCAGAATTCACCTACACGACATCCTTCGAAGGGAACGAGAGTGTATTCGGATCCAGCACCTTAAAAATTCACAGTCTTGTGACGACAGGTGGTCGATTACGAGTTGTCGAAAGCCTCGGCCCGCCGTCGGTTACAGTTAACAATTGATGTTGGCTAAATGAGAACTGGTCGTTCATCACCTTTTGTTTATTAGCTACTAGGTAAATAATTGTATAGTGTAAATACGAAGAATAGTACTTCGCATGAGTTTATTGCGAGACCTCTCCAATCGCACTCTCACGATCCATTGCCTAGCACCGCTGTGGTAGGGATGGATTATTACGTCCGTCACTCCTGGATTCGCCGACCCCCAGATTCCTACCCACCCCTTATATCCCTTTCCTTCCCAGAATTTCAAATCCTTCCTCATTAAAAAGACCCTTCACACTGCATTCCTAAAGATGACACAGGCCTTGAGGATAATATTAGCGCGGGGTACACTATGTTGTTAAAAAAAAAAAAAACATTAATTTCATTACGTATACTGTAATGTTCATCTTCTTATTTCTTTGTTCATTTTTATCAGGCCCGCTCTGTTTTTTTGTGTTCTATGACTGCACGCCACTTGTGTACCTACATAAAGTTTAATTGCGCCCACCCCAGTGGTATAAAATATTAAAACAATACATTAAAGCTTAATTTCGACAATCGCACTCAAAACTAACGCAAAACACTAACAACCCCGTTACCCGGAGTTGCCAGGCCGTAATTATTTAATGGAACCACATCGCACTTCGCAGACAAAAGTGCAAAAGCCGCAGAGGGTTACTTAACATGTATATTTAATGAGAAATCCTCGGCCAGATGGGACCGAAAGGGTTAACTACTCGCACACCCCTGCATTAAGATATTTGAAAATTGTTTATTATAAATTACAAGTGTTATGTTGCGGCAGTTATGACGTGTCGTGGCTAAGGATAATGGCGCAAGGGTTAGGAGACCAAACACGAGAGTTGGCCGACAGAATTTTAGTTATTAACCAACTGAAAACAAAATTGGATGTAATAAATAATTTATTTTTTTTAATTTTTAACACAAAAGGGATTGATCGATGTCTGTCTCACTGGGAAAATCCCGTGTCGAGACAGACGTAGATACAAAAATTATATAAAATTGTTATACAGTAATGAATTATTTTTTTTTAGTTAACGTAAGATTTAAAAATGAATGACGTGAGTTTAATCCTAATATGTAAACAATAATAAAAATGGAGAAAGAAAATAAGAGTTGCAGAAAAATTATTAAAAATTTTATAATAACTATTATTATTTAATTTTAAAAACGGTTTATTTATTTTACCTAGCAGAACTTTTTTTTATAAATAAATTGTTTTTTAAATTGAATAATTGATGCCTTACGAAACTCAACATTTATTTTCGCGGTAAAACTTAATCAAATAAAGACTTTAACTTCTTCAATAAATGCAAATTAACTTTGTGGCATCATTTAAATTAAATAATAATAAAAATCTTTCACCACTATTTAATAAATAAATAGCTACTTGTTTTGAAATCAATGGTTCCTTCTACAGGATACAACGCATACAACAAAAAGGTATACACGACCGGTCAGTGACTGAGTTAGTATCGCGTCTGGGTCCCACCCAGGCGTCGCGAGTTCAACTCCTCGACTGGCTAAGTCCTTCATTACGACACAATCAACATCTTCCACTTAATTTGATGGAAGTAGAAGATGTCCAAATATTATCAGGTTATTCGTAACCCGGGAGGGTTTGTATTTTTTCAAATTAAATTTCTTCAAATTTTAAATACACATTAAATTACACTTTTTTATTTTACAGAGGTTACAGTGAAGCTCTAAACGGCGGACTGATAAATTTGACGTTTCTGTTTATCGTGATATGTGTTTAATACATATTAAATCATATTAATCAGGTAAGCCAAGCTCATAAAGTATACCGAGACTATAAAGTTTATCACTACGTCGTTGTTTGTAATAGGTACCTACGAGTAGAAATAAAAACATCATCTCAATAATTGTTTTTCGTAAGTCTTAACACAACACTATTTTGAAGTACCGAAACATTCCCCAGCACCGTCCAGAGATTCCCGCAACAAAAATCCCCATCGAAATGCAGATGCGCGATAGTCATAGTAGTGACGTGACAATAAGTAATATTAAATCAAATCGATACCATCTGCGCAGGTCCGGCGCGGATCCGCCCTCTCAATGTAGGGGCATTCTATCCTCCGCGGGGGGCCTTATCACGTGACCCCCGATCTTGTATCGAGAATTATTATTCTCTGATATACTCCATTATATTTACCTCCGATTGCTCCTTTGTGATCTCTCCTTCTTTCTCGTAAATGACGCGGGCAGCGGAAAGAGAGGTTGCAATGGAGCTCTCGGCGACAGGAGCAAGCCTACGTTCTATTGTCGAGAGGCTGCTTGTTGCTGGCCTTAATTCGTTCCGAATCGAATGACGTAATGTGAAGTGTGTTCTTATCGTGTGACGGAATAATCGATAAAAAACTAAAAAAAAATAGACCAAAAATCTTGGAATGCCAAGATAACTAAAATCTATTGCAGTTTAACTTTTCTTGTTTTTAATCATTGAAGAAGATAATATTAACACATCCCAAATGAACCACGAAACCGAAAAAACAACAGAAATTAAAAAGATTTCAGTCGCATCTGGGACTCGAACCCAGGACCTCTACCTATCCAGGGTAACCGCTTAACCAACTTAGCTAATGAAACCAGTTCAATTTACGCCATTTACACCGATATCATACTTCATGTTCAAGATTTGTTAATATTATCCTCCATTTTTATAAATCCCATATTATGGGCTGCTATCCTTATGATGATTGCAAAGTTTCATCCAGAACTCAATTGTAATCTGGATAGAGTCTCGGATATATACCTACCCGATTTTTATTTATATTTTTAAGTTATAAAATAAATTGAATATTTCTTGTTTTTATTCGTAATATAAACGCGTACATTTGTTTTGAACCACATCAATTTTAACATAATAATCGGTCGGTTTCGGAAGTACCCTTCCTTCGACGGGAATATATTAAGTGAATTATTATATTAAAATTGAAGTGGCTCAGAACAAATGTACGCGTTTATGTCATAATTATGGCAAGCCACAAAGTAAATGCTTTTCACGAATATCATTTTATTCTTTAATATATGACGGATAAATATGACGCGAATGTGAATGGAAGAAGAGCCCGGGGACGCCCGAGGAAGACATGGCACGATCAAGTGAATCAAATACTCGAGTCGGGCCATGTCAGAAGTCGGAATAACAGAAGAGAATGTATGAGGCGTTGTATGAATGTGAATGAAGCAAGAAGTGTATGCCAATATCGAGTTGTTTGGCGGTCCGTCCTCTCTGCCTACCCCTGCGGGGAAACGGCGTGATGGTTAGTTAGTTAGTTAGTTAGTTAGTTAGTTAATATATAAATATCAACATATTTCGTAAGCGAAGTTTCCCTCGTATATTAAACAGTGGTTTATACAAAATATTTATTATTCATAATTACTTGAAAAGATTGGTATTCACTTTGTGGCGTCATTATTAATAAATTAATTAAAAAAATATTTTGTATTCATCACTTTATTAATATACACAGATATCAACATTTTTCAAAAGCGATGCTTTCTTCTATTTCTGTACCGCTGGACAAAAAAAATCTGAGCCATGTCTTTGTATATTAAGGTCGTATTATTTTTCCTATATTTATTTGATTGTTAACATATAATAACATTTTTTTTAAATCAACTTTACCTCTTTCGATCTCTTTCATTATTTTCTCCGTTTCGTATGTGGACGTGCTTTTTATAAAATCGCTTTTTTTTTCATTCTTTCCATCTCTTTCGTCCATTCTCTTTTTTTTGTTACCTATGTTTTTAATATACTAGTTGATTTGTTATTTGAATAATATTATTATTAAGTTGTGAATTCTTGCTTGTCGTTTGGGTGCCATAATTGATTTGACAGAAAAAGTAATGCCTTGTGACGACTATTACTATTTCTAAACAAAGAAACATTCATTTGATAGTTTTATTTCATTCCAAATATTTGTTTTTTTTTAAATAAATCTAAATTCTTGTGTTTTCCATTTTGAAAATATTCTACCCAAACAAACCTTTGTCTTTTGAATATTTAATCGTGGCTAACCAAAGTGGTAAATCTATCAGCTAACCTCAATATAACATCGCGGGTTCAATGTTTTTCATACTAATTTTTAAACGTTATAGCAACCGCTTTACTTATTGGATTTCATTCAAACTACGCTCTAAACCTTCTCAAAATACTCTCTAGTCTACTCATCTAATTGTGCTTAATGTTTCCTCACTGCTCAGACACTTAGTCGTTTTCTGGACTACCCTCCGATTTTCGATTCTTGCTTTAATGATTTTCTTCATTAACATTTGTTGTTATGTTTAGACATATTAGGAGCCAGAATAGGCAAATTCCCGTATTATGAGGATGGAATCTTATACTTTAAATATTATGCTTGTATCTATTTTGAGTACTGTCCTCATTCAATCCATTATTTTCTTTTGTGGGTACATTTTTGAATTGTTTATATTTTGTGAAGTTAATCACACCACGTTTATGTAAACCATGACAGAACGGCCAGTGGCCACCCCACCATATCAATTCAGGCCCGGCCTGGTGATCCTCGTAGCAGGTAGCAGTAGTAGACGCGTTGTCGTGAGGAGATTCGGATCTGAATTTAGAGAGCATAATGCGATGTGAATCGGGACGCAAAGACAAAATAACAAACTTACAACGTATTGCATTGCATCACGCCTAGAGTATGTGCAGGTAGGCAGATAAAATAATCTAAAAGATTGAATAAAGATTTTGCATATGCACTCAAAGTATTTAATAAAAATATAAAATAAATTAATTAAATATTGTACTTTGTATTAATAATTTTTTAATAACATTTTTGAATAATTACTTACTTCAATCAATTTTTGTTCATGTTTATAATTTGTCTAATCTTACATTATTGTATTCTAATTTTTATCATTTGTCTATACTTGACATTATTATTTTTAGTATTCTATATATCCTAATGAAGAATCATTGCTTTCGAAACATGCCATCTGTGTATTAATAAAGTGGTGAATACAAAGTGTATTACGTGATTCATTTTTTTAATAATGATGCCATAAAGTGAATACCAATCGTTTGAAGAAATTATTGAAGTATAAAATGTTCAACTCGATGAACAGTTGTTTTGTAATAAAACCATATCAATGGCGTTTTTTCTAAAGATGTGTGTTTTTAAATTTATTTTTCAAGTGTCAATGCGATTTTTTGACCTCAAACTACGTCCAAGAGTGTGAACCCAGTACGTTAAAAGCCTTTTCCCCAAATTTCACAGCATTCGTACTAGAGACTGTAACCAGTCTAAGATTGCCCCTCACGTATAGATTAGTCAAGTATGATGGTGCCAGCCCGTTCAGTGCTGCATACACCATCATGCGCCATAAGACAGTAAGCACGTAGACTTCACAGGTTTAAATGCCAACATTTACTCCTCGTTCCAGAATGGTTTCAGTTCAACCCAGTTTTGTGGCATTGCTATAACTTTTTAACTTCGTTTAGTAATCAATAACATAAATTAGAATGATTTTTTTTTCAAATTATTTATTTATTTGTAAGAAACAAACAACTTTTAATACAAATTTATATACAGAGGAAGTTTAACAAAAGGTAAGCCAACAAATTTTCTAGTGATAACAGTGATTAAGTACAGATATTTTATTTAAAAAAAAAAAGAAAGAAGGCGGAGAGGAAGAGGAAGATAGGGCCGGGACAGGAGATGCTCTCGATACATTTTATACTCGTGCATCAATTTGTGGACGTACTTATTACTTCGGTTCGATATTTTGAATAGATTGCGAAGAATGTCGATATTGTGTGCATTATATTGCGAGCAAATACGACGAATTGGAGAATTTATCCTATGATTGGTCCTGCATGCGGGCAAATAAAAAAAAAAACGGTTTGTCGGGTTGGTTTTGATGGTATGTAAATATTTATAAAAATTGAGATATTATTGATAAACTTTAAAGAACATATATTATAAAAGTAATAAAATAGATTGTTGCGACCGAGAATTGCACTAGAAACCTTGCGCTTGTCGGGCGGACGTTCTACCTTTTTCTTTTCTTTGTGTGTTTCTAATTAACCTTTTTAAATTATCATTAATACCATAATTATCGTGCTTTAAAACGATAAAACTAGGAAACCTAAAACATTAATCTTCAGCAACATGCAAAGTCTCTTGCTAAGCAACCGTTTGAAAAAAAAAGAATTACTAAATGTAAAAAAGTGCACAGGTGTACAGGCATATCATTTTAAAGAGCGCACGTTTGTATGTATTTGTGCACACCAATAATAGTTCAAATTGGTTCGAAATAGTTTGGAACACTCACCCGCAGTCCCCTCTTACCGCGCGGTAGTTTTAAGATACAGTACACCACTACACAAGCAAGGATCTCTTCAAAATGATTCTACTGTATAAGCTTAGTAGTGCAATTGTGGAATTCGTAAATTAAATATGTAGGTTTTTGTGTTACTCCTTTTGCTAGTTCCTCTTTTGGCCGCCTGAATAGAAAACAGTATAAATCAGTAAGACAATTTCATTCCTGCCATCCGTTTCAATGAGCAATTATTGTACGCGTTAATATTTTTAAAACAACCTCCATATGATTCAGTGTAGAATTATTAAGGGTAGGTGGTTCATTTGATCTTCAGTTAAGGGGGATGCCGTTCAAAACGCTATAAATGTTTGATTAGGCGCTAATGGCGGTCCCGATGCACTAATGGCCTGATTAATCATTTATAAGCCGGACTCTAAGATCTATTGTTTTAATTATTTTAATGGTGGTTTGGAGAGGGTGTGGATTTTAGGCTTTATGCTGCTGCTGAGTTCTGATTGTTTTCATATTTGTTACCCTCAAATTTGAAATACTTACCTTAATTTTAAAATCTCCCCTCTCAATGTAAAATATTCTTTATTCAATAATTTTGAAATATAAAAAGATACTATAACGGTTTTAAAAATCAATCAATATTTTTTAACTATCTGTGAGTCGCTTCAATAATCGCATATCCTAATAAACGCTTTTTATATTAATCTGTTATATTGAATATAAAAAAAAACACTCAACTTATAGGAAACTATCAACACATAATACCCAAGTACGTTGATTCGTAAAATACTATATCCTTTATTCATTAAATAAATGAATTAGTATACTGTTCATGTTCAACCTGATGGGGAAAGCTTTGCTTTCGAAACATGATGATATCTAGATATTAAAAAAGTGGTGTAAACAAAGTTATTCTTATTAATTTATTGATAATGACATAGTGACTGCAAATCTACTGAAGAAAATAAATTTACGTTAAGCAGACTTTAAAAAAGGTTTATGCCAAATAGCATGTAAGTCCATAATAGTGGACAGCGTTGGGAGAATAAAAGTGATAATTTCCACCTAGCAATATTATTTTAATTTTTTTGTATTTCTTAACTATGTAACAATTTATAGACATTTTGTTTGAAAAGTTTTATTATTATGTAATTTTGTTACTAGAATTTATTATTTCGCTACCGGTTTCGACACTTCCATGTCATTCACTAGCGTTCTTAAAACTAACTTGAATTAAATAAGTACAGAAATAATTACTATTAGGTGAGGGTAGTGAGAGTGGTGGTTTGGAAAACATACAAAAAATATCACAAAAAAGTACATTTATAGTGGAAATAAAAACAGCCATTCTATTTACAATAAAATTTATAAGAAACTTCTTTATACGGGGATTTATCTTTAAAAATATCCCACATATTACCAAATCACATTTCTCCATACACTTATGACTACTAGAATTTTTTAAACTATAATCAGAGAACGTTAACCCTGTTAACGAAATAATAACTATTCCGAGTTTGCTAATCATTTATTAGACACAGGCCATAGTTTCACGAAACTTTACAAATTAACACAAAAATTTAATCTAAAATTAATTTAGTAAACAAAATAATAGCACCCTGTAAATCAACTTTGTTAATCATGTTTCCAAGTAATTTTGACTCCCCCACCGCTCCCTCCCCCTACCAAAACCTACCTTAGAAATTATTTTTTGTTGGTGTATTATATGGTGTTTAATTTGTAGAGATCAATTTTTTTTTAAATGAACAATGTTATTATTAAGTTCTGCAATTGTTTTAGTTATAAAAAGAACGTCGAAATAGCTGTCAAAATAATGAAACAAAAAAATGCCTCCTTAATAATTGCGTTAATAAGATCTATTTTTTTAAATACCCGAGAAATGTTAACAAATCCACATATTTTTCTTTTATAAACAATAATTATTAGCCTGAAACACTCATCCAAATTGAAAAAACCTTCCGAGAAAAGATAAATGTCGCCGACAGGACTCGAACCTGCACCCTTCTGATATCCGGTCAGATGCTCTACCGTTAAGCTACGTCGGTTTATCGCAAACCCGCCAAGTTAATCAATATATACTAGTGTTTCATTCAATAATTACTGTTTTTTTATCAATTAATACACATATTTTTATTCATAAATCCTTCTCCAAACAAATGACGAAAAATGTTTGTTTAATTCACATCGTCGCATTACTACCGTTTAAAAAAACATAAAAATGACAGAGGGGACACGAAAATGACAATCGTGGTGGTGAAAGGACATCCCGGCTATCCATTTCTTTTGTTCCTAGTCCGATTATTGTTCACAAGATGACTTTGGAGGATTTTTCAACCCGGAGATCATAAAAAAGCAGCGGTACATAGTTACACCTTCCCTTAATAGGGTCTTTGTTCCCTTTGTGCTTAAGAACATAATAAAACGTTTTAACCTTTTTATCTCCCGACTTTTATCTCGACTCGAAGGGAAGAGTATAGTTGAATAATTTATTGCGGATTAAAAAGCGAATTAAAACTATTTGTTTGTTTAATTCACGGAGTAGTGAAGCTTCCATGAAATTTTGTGGCCGAGGGTTCTTTCAACTATTATAAAGAAAGAAAAAATCGAATTTTGACCATGTGTGCCGTATAACCGTGGATAACCGTGTTTAACCGAGGATTTCACGTAAGTTTTTAAATACTATTCATTAGTTTCCAGTGATTTGTAATGTCATATTACTAAGATGCAAAATAAATTTGTCTGAAGCCGTAAAAACACCTGAACGGTAATCTCAGGCATCTTGAAATTATTACCATTTTCTCTCTGAAATTACCAAATCAACACAACGATTTACGAAATATGAGATTTGTCAAAAAGTAAGACAAAGGGCCATATTGTTTGTTCCATAATTTTGTTCAATAAGATTAAAAAAAAACTGTTTCGAAAAGTTGACATTCAGACGAAGCCGGGTAATAACATGTAGTACCTACCTAGTTCATTTATAAATATGATTAAAAATATTTTATTGTATAGATCTACGTTATTCTTTCGAAAGATTATTAAACAATATAATTTGGGTTGTGGTGTGAGTACGAAGCACGTAACTCTGTACGTAACATTTAAAAATTCTATAAAAAAATTAAAATACGTATTTTTTATTATTTTCAGTACCTACACACTAAATTAATTGATGTCGTCGTTCTTACAATAGTTGGCGGTGTAATGGTATAATAGCCTTTCTAGCACTTGATCGGGGTTCGATTATCGGACGTGCCAATATTTTAATGTTAAAATATTGGCACAGCCGATAGATATATAAAAACTTTTTCCTTCTTAGCTTCTCTGTGTCATACACTTATTTTTTTTACAGTAACACCACACAGAACGCCCTGTGTGGAGGGTCTTTTAGAGGAAAGGAAGTAGTGAACTTGGTTTTTGAAGAGACTCATGTTGTAGGATGGAGGTAACATAGAGGTCGGCAGATCATTCCGCAGTCGAGTCGTAGAAGCGACCCGTTCTCATGTGACAAATGTCAACAGTGTGCAAATGTTGGGCGCGCGTTTGGCGAGTTTCCCGACTGTGCACCGGTACCGAAGGAATCGATGACGCTAGTTCCTAAGAGCATCTTCCATTAATATACTGGTAGAACAAGGACAGCATTCCACCTGACGTATGTGCTCCAAAGATTGAACGTTTGTTAAGATAGGTGAATCTATCAAACGGACCGCTCATTTCTGCTTTCTGCTCAGTTAAAGGTTTTTTCAGATATTTTGGGGCTCTTGACCAGAGGGGGGTGCCAAATATTACAGTAGGGCACACTTGCGATTTGTACATATACATTATTAATAAAAATAAGTATATTATTATTATTCATTCATATATATTACACTTATATACCTAGAATGGATAAATTTTTTTTTGTTAACTTATAACCATTTTTCTTTTTGTATTATACACAAAATCATGTAAAATATTAATATATCTAAAAGCCAACCAGGGCGTAAATAAATAAATAAATAAAAATACATAAATAAATAGGTAAATAATTAGAAGTCACTTAAAATTAGTGAAAGTCGAATGAATAAAATGGTATCCTTACTAAACCCTTTACTTTTAATAGTCACAATAAAAGGGAGAAGGTCACTTCTCATTTAGATAAGGAAATAAAATGCCGAGGTCCATTTTGGAAATAGCGGTTCTCCTTACGGGTACACCTTGAATAATTCAAGAACTTTATGGCGGTTGATGCTTTAAAAAACAATTCCTTCAATTGGTGATATAAAATCACTCGGATTTATCACTCTCCATCGTCTGCATTTAAAAAATATAACAATCTAACTTTATGGCCAGTGAAAAAAGAGACTATAGTGGTAAAAACATTTGCAAAAGAGGTTTACGCATTACCTTTATATGAGAGAATATATATACGAGTATATTATCCATTCCTATATCCATACTTGTTTTTAACAAGATTGCTCGATTTCAACACCTGCCGAAAAATATTTTTAGGTAAACATTTTTTAAGTTAATCTCTTGAACCATATTTAATCCACCTATGTTGAAAGGAGTAAGCTTATACGTTCATAATAAGAATACACGTGAGAGATTCCATGCACTATTTTATGCTTCCAAAGCGAAAACTTCTGTTTACCAGAACACGCCAATCAGGAGAGCGACTCAACTGCTCAACGATGCAGCATTGACCGTTGACATTTTCAATATCATTTGTAGACAATTTTGTTACTATCTTTTGACATGTGTCACAAAATAGTTGTAAAACTGCCCCGATGACTTTTTATGCTTTACCTGTCAACCTTTCACTTGTTGCATGTTTCATCTTTAGTATTTCTTAAAAACGCAAATATACAAATGTTTACTTACTTGTACTTACTATTTGTTATTTCTAATACTTGTCCATGCATATTTTACACTGTATTTCATTTATTGAAATACAATTTTAATCTCTGTAATTAATTAGTGTATAACTGTTTTATAGAGACAAATGTAACATTAATAGAAAAGGAGAAACAAATAACCATGTAAAACTATCATCTCTATAAATAAATTTTTCTAAAACTGTGTTCATCTGATGCGACCTGCCAGGTAGGTATGTTTTTCTGTATCTGTTTGTACATAATTACTTAAGAAATATTTTGTACAGCGCCCTTGAGGTGATTTTTCACAAAAACTGCGCTATACAAATCATCCAACTATTATTATTATTATGGAAAACAAATAAACACTCTCCCTATAGCCCTGGTGAAATACCCCCGTTCATTATCGAAACGCCGTTTAAAATTCCTTTAGCCGTGTTTGGTGACTAGATCTCAATAGCAAATTACTCACTTTCTAACCTTCCTCTTCAACGTGTCCTTCCCATCCTCACTCCTCTAGACGCCTACGCCTATAAGTATATCGACTTTTGTTATTAGGCCGGATATCCTCTCTACATGCTTACTTTACAAATGAGGACGTACAGTTGAAATAATCCTTTAGGGGATCATTATCGGAGGGATCAACTGTTGGAAGGATCAACTGTCCGTGGGATCAACTGTCAGGCACCGTCTCATACCGACTCTGCTATTATTCTGACTCTTGACATGGTCCGACTCAAGTATTTGGTTCACTTGATCGTGCTATGCCTTTCTCGAGCGTCCCCGGCTTCTTCTTCCATTCACATTCGCATAATATATTCTCCTAACACTCGTTTCTTCGTTCATTAACTCTACATGCCCAAACCATTTAAGAATTCCATTCTTAATCTTACTCATCACGCTCACATCAGCCTAACATTCTTTGCGAATCTCACGTCAATCTTTTCATGGTATTAACTAACTAACTAACTAACTAACTAACTAACTAACTAACCATCACGCCGTTTCCCCGCAGGGGTAGGCAGAGAGGACGGACCGCCAAACAACTCGATCTTGGCATACACTTTTTGCTTCATTCACTTTCATACATAGTTTTATCACACATCCGTCTAAGGGATCTCATTTCTACAGCATTCAGTCTACTTTTCATCCTTATTCTGCTAGTTCCACGACTTACTGCCATACATCGGGGTTGGTATCAGCACTCCATTTCGGACTGGTAGCTTCGCTTCCCTAGACAATTTTTTATAAAGCTGAAAAACGGATCATCTAGAATATAAACAAACCATGAATTCAATAATTAAATGATTGAAAATCATCTAAAGGTTTTCCAAAGACTACGATTAGATGATCATGTAAAAAGATACCGGGTGGATATTCCAATGGAAGTGACCCGGAGAGAAATGGCAAAGGGATAGATTGACTGCATTATAGAAAAATGAACTACATTTGTGGAGAAAGTTAAATCTCACCCTAATAATAGCGCTATGTTGACGACGCTCGGAATTATTGTAGTGTGGAGGTACTAGATAATTTGGTTGGATATAAATACGCTCACACTGAACACCGAAAAGACTAAATATGTTACAGGTCAACCACATGACGATTTCTCTATTAGAATACACACATGTTTGAATCCCAACGAATATTGTCAGTGCCCCTACATTGAGCACACTAATCAGATGAGGTACCTCGGCCTCACCATTGATCAAATGGAATCTTCATACACAAATCTTCGCAAATAAAATAAGAAAAATCATTCACTTTTTCAGAACCATACAAAACTTTCCCGACTTAAAAATGAAAATGAAAATGAAAATGATTTATTTTGTGGTATGTCAATCTATTATTGAGTACGATATCATAGCACGGAGAGGTGGTACTTCATTTGAACTAGACCCAATCATAAAGGCACAAAAAACGGTTATAAAAATAATCCTTAAGCTACCTATATTTACAGACTAACTCAATCTTTAGTATAATGAGAGTATTTGACGTTCCACAGATTTACGCTAAAATAATCCTCATTCATATTTATACAAACAAACATAAATACTATGAAAAAAATACTAAACATTCGTATTACTAGAAATTCTAATAAATATTTATATAATAACTCATATTACTTTTGGGTAACGGAATTTTAGGTACTTCCAGTTAGCATCAAATAATCTGATTCACAAAAAAAAATTCAAGCGCAATGTAAAAAATTGGATTACATGTAATGATATGGCATTTACCAGTGCACTCATCCTAAATTACTGCCTCAACACAGGCTAGCCTAGTGAGACGGGTTATGTGAAACTTCAACTTATAATAAATGCATTTCTGTTCTTTACATATTACCTACTGTTATTATATTATTTTCTATTATCCTTTTTATATATCTACTTTATAAACCACTGTACACTCACATTATTATATTATACATTTATTTTAGTTATAGTTAAACTTCATTACAATAAAGATAGTATTGATATTATTATTATTAATTACTCGCACCCTTTCGTGAAAATCTTTGCCCGAGGAATGTTTAATAGGGTTTAAAAAAAATCTTTTGGCTAGAACAAGCATTTCATAAATCAAATTACCTTTCAAAAACAAATAACACTCTCTATGATTAAAAAACAAACAACTCGGTAATATACCCCCAAATTATCCATACATAACACTATCGACATTCAAACTTGTTTTTTCGTGCGTTAATTCCAGGGCGGCCGTTTAGAATTTTGCAAATCATTCTTAATCGTACCTTCACATACGAGAACCACGTCTTAAAACTACGACACCATGTTTAAAGATATTTTTTGTAGCCCCAAGATGTTTTAAATATACCAGATCATAGAAGTTATGAACGATAAAGGTTGTGTAATTCTTCGGGTTTGCCTGCTAAGAGTTTACGATTATTTTTCTAATGTTAGCCGCGAACGAAATTTTTATAACGGTCATCCACAGATGTGCGGGGAAAGTGTTTGTATAATAAATGGTCAGATATCAATACATAACCAGTTTCCTTTGTAAAGCTCCCCCTATGTTTAAGATTTTAAACCTGTATCGGCAGATTATGTCGGGTGTTGTGTGCCAATGGCATAATGGCGTGGGGAAAATTTCACAAGGTGTTTGAAACAGGAATTTTGGGATTTTTTGACCTTGTGTAAAATGTAATTGGTTTTATCTTCTTTTTAATACCAGATCTTCAGTTAAATAAGATTAAGAAATTAATTTAAAAATGTACTTAGTTTTCACCACTTTATAAATATACATTAATATCAACATGTTTCTAAAGCGATGCTTTTGCAGCTTTTGAATTTGGCAGCCTCCTCTGGTCGGGAGCCCTAAAATATCTGAAAAAACCCTCGACTCTGTGCAGAAACGGGCCGTCTGTTTGATAGATTCGCCTATCTTAACAAACGGATTGCAATCTTTGGAGGACAGACGCCAGGTTGGAATGCTGTTCCTGTACTGCCGATATTTTAATGGAAGATGCTCTGAGGAACTAGCAACTTCGGCACCGGTGCGCAGTGAGGAAACACGTCAAACGCGCGCCCAACATTTGCACACGGTTGACATTTGTCACATGAGAACGGGTCGCTTCTTCGACTCGTTCTTGTGTTCAACAGCTCGGCTGTGGAATGATCTGCCATCCTCTGTGTTTCCTTCATCCTACAAAATGGGTCTCTTCAAGACCCAAGTTCACTCCTCCCTATCCTCTAAAAAACCCTCCACACAGCATCCCCAAAGATGATATAGGCCTAGAAGGAAATTATTTCCTCAGGACCTCAGTTACTGTAAAAAAAATGCATGAATTTATTTGACATATTTACAAACATGTAAAACAAAGGAACTTCACATTTAACAAGCATTGAACACGTAAGTATTTTTAAGTATCGTAAGACACTTTTCATTTTAGAGGTGATTCTGACTGAGACTACACGGTTCACACCCTTTAAAAAAATTACTATTCACTGTTATCTCATTATTCATGTCAGAAGCCCTTGGTCCTTGTGATTTTTTAAGCCAAGGGTCACTCTTCAATCGTTTCATGCCCCAACACTTCTGCTCTGACAATAGATGGACACCGTTACATACTAGAAGGTGATATGAAAATGATATCGGAACATAAGGTCCAAGATGTCAAATAATTCATTGGGATGCTGCGAATCATTTAGCTACGGTTGAGATCATATTATTACGTTTTTTATTGGGGTCAGAATCAGAGGTTAAACGCTTCTGATTTAGGGGGATGGTCCTTGCTTACATTAATCGCAGCCTCATTTGAATATCTTTCAGGTTATAAAACGTATATCAAAATTGGAATGTGGATAGGTTATTTCCTGTTTAAATCAAGTTTCTGAAACCTGATGATGGGGAACAGGAAATGAAACCTTTCTTTCATTTCCTGCAAAAATTTGACGCCTGGAAGTGATTTATTTTTACAGAAATTATTGCAGAAGTCTTGTCATCTTTTCTTGTGGAGATAGATTCCTTCAAATGTGTTTCATTTTATGCATTCCCTACAAACGAATACGCAGTTTCTTCAATATAATTACTAATTATTTGTTTTTGTCTTTAATTCATAGAAAGTTAATCTGATTAATAATGATATTATTTATTAAATTAGTTCTACGAGTATTTTAGTTTTTATTATTGTGACTGCTGTTTCGGCGTTAAATCATTGCGTATTTTGTATTACTATTTGATATCTTGCTGCATAGCAATGGGGTGCAGTCAATAAAGGCTGAAAAGCAGTGCCTTCTCTAAGAAAAACAACCCATAATAAGGAATTAAAAGGTAAGGAAAAAATACGACGAATTTAATCCAAGAAATTAGTAAGTATCTTGTAAGCTTGTTTATTGAGTAGGCCACAAAAATCAGTGGAACAGGATAATGAATTGGCCATTGTCAAATATTCAATCCAAAATTCATACCTGAAGTTAAAAATTACAGACAGCATACATTTTGTCATAAGGCAATGCACGCCACTGCTGCATAGCAAAAGCGTTATGTTATAAAACTCGTATTCTGTTTACGAATATATCAAATTGAATAGATATGTATCAATATTTAAAATAATCTTATTTTGGATCGCCATGTTTGCTCAGTGTGCATATTTGTAGTCATTATCTTTGTAACCATGAATACGTATTATTTAAGAAAATTATATTTTTGACATATTTATTAATCGTTTGTAAACTTACATGCCTACCCATTTTTTTTACATGAACAAGGGTTCCATATTCTATATAAAATAATACAGGCTAATTTAAACCATGCAAATTTAAATTAAGTAAATTTAAAAAAGTAAATTTAAATTAAGTAAATGACGCGAATGTGAATGAAAGAAGAAGCCGCGGACGTCCGAGGAAGACATGGTACGATCAAGTGAATAAAATACTTGAGTCGAGCCAAGTCAGAAGTCGGAATAACAGAAGAGAATGTACAAGACCTTGTATGAAAGTGAATGAAGGAAGAAGCAAATCGAATAAGTATGCGAAGATCGAGTTGTTTGGCGGTCCGTTCTCTCTGCCTACCCCTGCGGGGAAACAGCGTGATGGTTAGTTAGTTACTTAGTTAGTTAAATGGGCAAAGTAGGCAAAGCTATTAACACGGTCTCCGTGGTTGAGTGGTTACGATCCTTGTCTACGAATCCGGAGGTCGCGGGTTTAAATCCCAGCATGCGTAAATAAATTTTAATTGATTAAAATCTGTTAAAATAACATGTGGTATACTTGCGGCAGGTTCAAAAGCGGTGGATACTGTTAATATCGCCCTGGTGTAAGCCCACCATTCAGAATCTGAACTTTGCTTGAAATGGCTTTAACCGTGTTTGGTGATCAGATCTGAATAGCCAGGTACTTCCCCCCCCCCGCCTCCTTCTTTCCAATCTCCTTCCCCTCCTCAATATCTTCAGCCTCACAACATACCACAATTGTGGATGCCATAGCCTCACTGGCTTCAAACGGTTGGAAGCGGAAACGGTTGTGTGGTATCATGTAAAAAAATAATTTCCTAGTATATTACTGCGTGATTGAGTATAAAAGTGTGTTACTTTACCAAATTATTTTTAACGGGATCCTATGTTTAAAACCACTTCATGCTTTTGAACGAGCAGTGTTCGTGTGTGTCGTATCGCGCCAACCTCGCGAGTTTCGACTTTTTTGCGTTACGTAAGATAAACAAACGAACTGAGCTCACCAGTTGCCACTTGACGCTCGAAGAGGTTTACGTAAATCGTTTCTTCTGTTTTAACTTATCATAGTTCGATTTGTTTTATTATTATTTTTCTCTTATTACAGTTTTTTTTTTAAATTGCTTCTGTTTTGTTTTTTTGAACTGGACAACTTTAAAATTATGTAAACTCTTTAAATAAAAAATTAAATTACCTGATGTTTTTAGTTATTATAAATTAAAAAAAAAAACAGCCTGAGTCGGTTTAAAAAAATAATCATTTTTCCTCTTTGGATATGATAAAAATTAACCTTCCAACTGTATGTTATCCAGATAGTTAAACAAGTAGTCAAAAATAGGTCAAACATTACGAAAGCAGAACAAGTAACTACGCCAACAAAAGGAAACAACTCAAAAGATCACACAGCCCTTACAAACTTGTTAAAAAGATGCGTGCTGCGATGGAGTAGATAATGAATATCTTTTCTTTGGTTCCGGCGAACAGAAGCAAAAAAAAAGATGCAAAGATATCCCTACAACAACTCGTTTTCGTTTACATCACTCCACGGTAATCCATTGTAGGAAGGTGATCATTCTCTCGGTGTTTGCACACATCATAAATCTTTGTTTATCTGTGTAAAGAAACTGTATGACTGTAGCCTATTGTGAGAATTTGAATGACAAAGCGAGGGTCCTAGACGTTGAACGGACAACTTAGCCTTTTTAGCCAAGCTCGGATGTTTGTCATTGTGTTCTGTTTTACTGTTAGTTTTGGAGGTTAAAATTTGATGTTCGTAAATTGTGACGCATCTACTGCACACGGCAGCATCTATAGTGTAGTGGACTACAAATCAGAATTTTAATCGATTTTTCAGTTTCGATTCCTTCCGCAAAAAATGTGTTCATGGCTGGAATGAGAGTATTAAATAACAAGACACTTTGTTTTTAATCCACTTTGATTTTTTATTTGTCGACTAGTTTCGATTCTGCCGAATCGTCTTCAGGACATACGAGTAGAACATACTAATTAAATAACAGGAATGTGCTGTATATATAGGGTAAAAATGGGGAAAAAGAGAAACAATATTAAGAGGGAGACAACAATAAAAACATACAGAGAGCAGTTGTACTGAGTTGTTATAATTTTTTTTATGTGATTACCACGCAAAAGTCTCAGCTGCTCCTAACCATCTAGAGCCAGTGAGACTATAGCATCCGCAAATGTTGAGAGGCTGAAGGAAGCGGGGAGGGGTAGAGGAGGGTGGGGAAGTACCTGTCCATTCAGATCTGGTCGCCAAATATGGCTAAAGCCATTTCAAGCTAAGTTTCGATTCTGAATGGTGGTCTTTCACCACGGCGATACTGACAGTATCTACCACTCCGGAACGTGCCGTAAATATACTACATATTATTTTAAATGAATAAATTGTGAAATAACACAAATTAATGGCATAAAATTTACTTGCGCACGCCGAGATTTGAATCCGCGACCCCCGGATTCGTAGCCAAGAATCGTAACCACTCAACCACGGTGACCGTCTAAATTATATCGTATTTAATGCAAATCAAATTTAATAACGTTATTATTGAGTTCTGCAAACAGTTTGAAAATATCCCTGTATTCCGAAACAGCTGTCACAATAATAAAAACTTGCAGAAAAATACTACGCATTATTTTTTATGAATAAATTGTGATATAAAATAAATTAATCAAACCAAATTTACCAGCGCACGCCGGGATTTTAACTCGCGATCTTTAGATTCGTGCCGAGAATCATAACCACTCAACCATGGAGGCCGTCAGTTGCCTGCAGGGTAAAGTTTACTCTGATGAGAATCAACTTACTATACGGGAGGGAATCTTGAGGAATTGCAAAAAATACTAGCCGATTTTATTAACTATTTGTGAAATGTGTAAATTAACGAGAATATTTATAATTGAGATTTAAACATTTGAATAAAAAATATGGCGTATTTTCTTGTTACTGAAAAATAAAAATCTCTGTATCTCTCTTGACGTTGTGAGCATAAAATAATTTACTTGGGTAATTCAAAAATAAATTAAAAAAATTTCTATTTCCATAGTTCAATGTTTGTGTTAGAGAATATTCCTTTCCTTTCTTTTCCTTCCCTTACCTTTCTCTTAATTATTGGCACAATTACCTACAAAAGTGTTGTCACGAAGAACTGCAAGTGTCATCTCAACAAACTTTTTAGTACAAATAATAACCTCATATGAGAAACATCGCCGGTCCCATAAACTTTATTCAAAGTGCAAGTGTCAAGTAAAAGAACTGATATTATTATTGAGAAACGTGACGTGTAAAGTGCAGTGGAAGACGGTGGTGAGTGACGACTTATATTTTTGTGCCATCCTCTTTCCAACCTGCAAATTCCTAACAGTTTGAGAGATTTCTTTTGTTTAAAACAAGCAAACACATTTTGATATTGTAAAGATCAACGTCTGTTTTTGACCCTACAAGCGTTTCAATGAGGCTTTCTTACAAAGTAAGTAAATTTTTATTTTCTTCTCAACATAATAATATCTTCCGCTCCCCTAAAAACTCAAAAACCTAATTTCAAGTTTATTTCCTACCACAAAAGATATCCTGATTGCTGTAATTATACGAATGGATATTGGGATATTGATTCCAGTCAGTTTTCCACAATATATAGCACCCCCGCTGCCTTTGCAGTGGGTATTTAATCAAACTGTGGCCTGCTGAAAGCGTCATTGCTTTCTCCAAAAAATATTTTAAAAGATTTAAAAATCAATTGGTTTAAATTTCTCAATTTTTATGAAAATGGATAAATGATTATCTTCCTTTAAAAAAAATATGTGTTTATGGATCTAGGGGGTGCGGTCCTCGGTATTTCCATTTTCATATTGTACTTACTTTGTGTTGGCCAGCCCTACTTAAATGGGTAATAGTACAATACATTACCTACCCACCTTGAATTATATACATTTTTATCAATTTCCCGTATGAAAGAAATCATATCCCAATCGGAATAATGATAATAATCCCTTGGAAGCCAAATGAGAGTTCTCATCATTCAAGTTTTCGCCACTTTTCCCCCAGAGGCAGAGAGGCTGGGCTCGGTCGCGCAGTTGATTGAGCGTATAATGAATCGGGAGACCTTTGTGATATGGATCTCAGATGAGCCCAGTGCTCACTGCTCAGGGCTATCAGCGAAATAAAGACTGTTCAAATACTTTAATATTTTATTTTATTTTTTTACTTTACGTTTTTTTTGTGTGATTACCACACAAGGGTCCAAGCTCTGCTCTGCTCCCAACCTTCCGAAGCCGGTGAGTCTATGGCACCCCCGATGCTTTGAAAAATCTGATATCTATAAAAAATATTCCAATTTTTTTTTAACGATTTCCAAAGGTAAGGAAATATTAACTATAAAGCAAAAATCTGTTTTCCGAAACTTTTTAGGATTCTCGAAGGCGGAGAAACTTTTAAGGTTATAAAAAGTGTGCGATTCTTTCAGTCAGAAATTTCCGGATTAACCCAACTTACTGAAATAGCTTTCTCCGTAATGTCAGTAATGAAATATATATGGCTAAGAAATATCTATATATAGAAAAAAAAATACAAGAAACCAGAGGCATTTCGTCTCGTTCATAAAGGCTGAAAAGCTGCACCTACCCCAAAAAGGAACCATCAGAGGAAATTATAGAAACATTTTAAAAGGAGTCGCCCATTTGTTCAGCTGGCCATCATATCAGCGGAAGATGATAACAAAATTGCCATTTTCAATAACGTTCAAGGCACAAATCATACTCGAACTTGAATAACTACACACAACCTATACTTGGTCATTGAGTAATGCACGCCACTGCAAGATACTGTGCTATGCTTAAAAATTTATTGTTCATCACATTTTATCACTAAAAATACTGCATTTGCCAACAATATTTTTAACGCAAAGAAATATAATTATAACCGAAAAACCTTATTTTTAAATACAATTTTACTTAACCCACATTTGAAGCATGTTTTATTATTATCCTATTTATGTTGTATTCTCGTTGAAACCCGGATATCCGCTAACCCTTATTTCCCGCCATATTCTCCTTTCAGGGCCGAGAGCCTCCCCCCACCCCCGCCCTTATGAAGAGCCTTTCAGTAATTACTGCGCCCTATTGAGTGTGCTACATACTACCTTATACCAGCATCGTCTCCTAGCACAGGGGTAGCAAGGGATGGAGATGATGTATAACTAATCCTTAGGGATACTGTGAAAGGAAAAGACAATCGAAATTTAGATGAAAATTTTCTACAGGTTGTGTGCAGTCAGATTAATATTTTATTAAAACTGAAAAACTTTTAAAAGGTTTTCGCCAGAAGGAAAAATGCAAAAGAAATCAGATCATTGTCAAGATATTTAACCACATTTTTTCCAAGTCAATTTTCTCATTGAAAAAATTGAATTTCTGTCTTTTAAAAAACTTAACAGGTTAATTCGTATTTCAAAGTCTCATTTCACTGGAAATGTTGTAAACAATTTCAGGACTCCACAGCTTGGCGCTCAAAAGTTTCTGTTATGAAAAACATTTCTCCAGCGGGTAGTTTGCTTTATTGTTAAGCTAAGACTAGTGGACCCGGAAAATATTACGTCTTTTGCTATTTTTTGGCAGTGAATATTTCTCCACTGCTTTTATTGAAAATTACATTAAGAATAGAAAATAATTGAAATTACCTGGAAATTACAGACAGAAAAGAGTCGTCTATATCTAGATTGTTGTTACAAAAGAAGATGCATTCATTTTGAATAATTAAAGCGTTTCCTTTAATGGATATTTTAATGTTTTCATAATACCTGGGTACACTTTTATAGATTGGATAAAACGAAATTAATATACTTAATGTTGTCATTATTTATTTACACAAATACGATTTTGGTTAATCATTCCCTTGTGGCCTTTCTCACTGTGCAAAACAAGTGCAAATTTTCATAAAATATACTTTGTAAAACAATTCCTCGGTAAATCACCTCCATGTGAAACTCTTACATCCGAGCTGACCCCTAGTATCTAAATACAATCATTATATTTTCTATTTTTAATTATTAATTATTTTTATTGAGATTTAAAAACCTCATTTTAATATTTAATCATTGTAGAAAATAATATTAACATAACCCAAATGAAATATGAAAAGGGAAAAAATTAAAGAAAATAAAATGATTTCAGTCGCTGACTGGGACTCGAACCCAAGTCATCTGCCTATCCGGGGCAACCGCTTAACCAACTTAGCTAATAAGACCAGTTCTATTTATGCCATCTTCATCGATATCATATCTCAAATTCAAGATTTGTTAATATTATTCTTCAGTTTTTATCCCACATTATTTTATGTAATTTTTTCCGTTTTCTAATTTCATTTGGGTTATGTTAATATTATTTTCTACAATGATTAAATATTAAAATGAGGTTTTTAAATATCAATAAAAATAATTAGTAATTAAAAAAATTAATATATTCTTTAGACTTTTATTAAAAGTCAATAGATGTCTCATATTAATAAAACATCGGATATTAATCCGAAGACACTGTCTAGTTTGCAATTGTGCAACAAATCTTGAATTTGTGATATGATATCTATGAAGATGGAATAAATTGAACTGGTCTCATTAGCTAAGTTGGTTAAGCGGTTGCCCCGGATAGGCAGAGGACCTGGGATCGAGTCCCAGTTGCGACAAAAATCTTTTTATTTTCCATAATTTTTTTCCGTTTTCATATTTCATTTGGGTTATGTTAATATTATTTTCTATAATGATTATTATATTTTCTATTTTAAACTACTTTGTGAATTTAGATTATTTATCACTTTGCATTATTTTAATTCTTGTTTTTCCCACGCATCTGAACCCTAACAGTGCTTACTTTGCGATATCTGTAAATATTAACTTATCTCCCACCCTTTCCTTGCTTACCAAAAAATAAATACAATAAAAAATATCACTGTTCACTCCAATCTCCGAAACTAAATCGATCGGTAGCCTATACTATATTCCGATATAAATTCCTAAATAATGAAAAAGACTACCCTGAAATCCTGTCTTATAACCTTAACTTACCATCGAACCGTACCTGCCATACCAATCTATTTTACACATTAAATAACAAAACAAACTCTGCAGCAAATTCATTAATTTCAAGTGTTCTGTATACATTCAACAATCTTTGTCATAACTTAAATTTCCACATGTTTTTTTACTCCCTACTGTCATAGCGCCCTTGATTGAGGTGATTTTTCACAAAAACGGCGCTATACAAATCATCCAACTAATATTATATAAGAAAAAACATTACTTGTAACTTAATAAGTGCGCAATTACAACTCTCCACTACATTGGACAATTCAGACATATAGGTTCATTCACAGACTACTTATCATATACCGTTTTATCTTTACCATATATCATTCCCTAGCATATTGTACTAACCCCTGCCCGGTATAATGTATATAACCGCTCACTAGATATTCCATAGAGACATGTCGTTGGTACCGATACTTGTAATAATTTTCTAAAACAATGTAAATTGCACAACCGCTATTTTTATATATCCGTGTACTATTTATTTCTAAAATAAAATAAAAGCAAGATAATGTTGAAGGTAATCAAACCACAGTTTAAAGTTATTTCCTTGTTTTGAGTGTGGAGTCTCTTCGGGTGATGTTTCCTAATATTGGGTACACAAAAAATATTATTTTCATTTCATTTAAAATGAGGTAAAACAGAACAAGAACATTTTGATTTAATTCTGAACTCTCTTAATTAAAACTGACGTCATGCATAATACGCACGCATATTGCATATTTACATACCAGGCTATCATACGCTGAAGGAGGTAACCGTTCCTTTCATCCGAATATTAATACGGCTCGCACCATCAAGTCCATTCAAAGGAACCCTACATACTCGAGCGTCATAGACAAGCAAAAAATATGTTCCGATACTGCTCGACTTTCTGCCCCCCTGGTAGCTCCTGAACCGAAATTCAACAAACCGAGCCCTTTGAAACTCCCTGGCATTTGAGGGACCCTCATAAAAAAAGATTAATCATGCAATTAACAATTTTATTAAAATTACTGTTTGATTTGGTATTTTGATTAAGTGCCTGTTTTTCTTGTTTATATTGCGGTATGAATCAATCAATCGGCCTATTGAAAAACCCTCGTGGCCCGCCTGAGGGTGGAGCCGCCCATAAAAGCCATTTGAAGGGAATTTTTAATATTATATTCATATTTATTATTTCATGCCCTTATACTACAGATTAATATTTCTTTTGATGAGCCTTAGAGATTAATCAAAGAATTGAGTGGTTTTCAGTCAAAATGGTTTAAGTATTTCTATGGAGACATACATAAATAAATAATCAAATACATTATTTAAAAAGCCTCTCATTAGGCCATTAAGGGAATTATATTAAAGTAACTAGCTGATGTGTACCCGGCCTTCCTCGGAATTTTTTTTTTAATAAAGTTATGAATTCTTTCTTGTCATTAGGGTGCCATAATTGGTTTGACAGCGAAAGTAACTATCTCCAAATAAAGAAACATGCATTGGAATATTTTATTTCATACAAAACGTTTATTTTTTTCAAAATATAGTAAATATAGTTCTCAAGTATGTAACCTACTCGTGTTTTCCATTTTGAAAATATTCTACACAAAAAAAACTTCTTCTTTTGAATATGCAATCTGTGGCTAACCTAAATAAAAGATGGCGGGTTCAATGTTTTTCATACTAATTTTAAAACGTTATAGCAACAGTTTTACACATTGAATTTCATTCAAACTACTCTCTAAACCTTCGCGGTACTAAACTGTGCTATTTTCAACGAAACCGGTCCACTGATTTTCGAGAAAATCGAGGACAAATAAACAAACAAACTTACTTTGATTTTTATATGTACAGATATTTCAAGGATGCAAGTTCTCTACTATTTCATGAAAGTAACTACGTACATACATTATTTGTTAAAGAAGTCCTAAACAGTTCTCAAAAATGACTGGTCATCGAGGGAAAATTAAAACCCATTTGAACGAATAGTAGTCAGTTAAAATAAAAGAGGACGACAATGGATTCCGCTGTGATCGTTTAAATAGATTTAAATAGAAACACAAAGTAAGCCAAAACGAAAAAACAATGACACCTTTTAAAACACAAGTTCAAGTGAATATTTTTGAACATCATTAATCAAACGGTGTTCAGAAATTAGTGATAATTCCTGTAAGGAGATGGTTCTAAGTGAAATTCCATGGAAATTTTAATTTTCGAACTTGTTATTATTTTTCAGATAATACTTATGAGACAATTGCAATTGTTTTTGTATTTTATAAATGTACTAATTAAATAAGGTATGTAAGTATTTAGCGATTAGTCGTTCATGAACGAGCCGTTCATTTGTGCCTGCTCATTTTGATACTCCGTGAGCGTACGACTCCTGGTAAACCGTACCATGGCTCAATTGAACTCTAGTCTTTTTGACAATCCTTGGAATCACTTAAGAAAGATTGTTTATTTATCTAAACGATAAACATAACTCAGATGTTCGATACTATTCTTATGTATTTCTACGATGATTCACCTTTAAATAAGGTCCTTTGTTCTAATTTGTCTATATCAAATTATCGTATACGTGTCTTATTTCTACAAGGCTAAATTATGCTCACCACCATGGGACTTGTAATTAATAATTGGGGGCCATGACGCACCTTAAAGCAGTTGTTTTGTGTTCACATATTCCGTACAGTGCGTAGACGGCGCCTGATAGTCTGGCATCTGGACGCTTTGTACCTACAACTATACGCTGGGAGTCGTATGAAGTGGGAGTCGGCTCTTGATATGTGTCGGCTCTTAAATGAGCTGTCGTTCAACTGAGTCATACTTTTGAATCTTACCGAAATGTTGAGCTGGTACCGTGACTCCCACTCTTGAAACAAAACTCAACAAAATGAGTCATGACCCATCGCTAATATATTAGATGTTAAATCAACTTAAAAGTATTTGGAAGAAACACGCACTTTTAGCATTAAAAGAGTTAGGAAAATTTGTGTTTGGTAATTTTTCATCTTGTTAACCTGCCAGATTTGGAAGATAAATGTTATACTCACATTTGAATCAACTAAAAGTTTTGTTCTAATAAAATCGGTTTTTAAAAACATTAAGTTACATTTTATAATTTTTTTAATTTATAATATATACATAGCACTTTTTGTCACATAACAGATAATTCTTACTTGAATTAACTCTTTCAGACAGGTATCCTGCCATTCAATAACCGTACATCCATCATATATTATTTCAATTCAAACATAATCTAGATGGTGGTGGGTGATGGGTGGTTAGTTGCAAAAGTCTGGAGAGAAAGGTAGACGAAGAGAAGTAGCAGGAGAAGAAGAAGAGAAGGGGAAGGTATGAACCGTTGCAAATCTTCTTCACCGCACTGTCAACACGGGATTAATCTGATGGAAGCAGTGGTGGCGGAACACTATAAGCATTATTCATACTCGTATATTATATATGCATTTTACACTTCTTCTTCTGGTGCCTTCTCATATATCCGAAGTTGGTATCTGTTAGGTACTGAAATGATAATGTGTTTGGTTCCTACCTTAATTGCCATTTATCCAGTCCTTGCCTTCCCAAACCAAACACAACGTTTTGAAAAATGGAAAACAGTGATCGGACAGTAATTGTTTGGAGTGCTCTTTTGTTCGGAGAAGAAAAGCTACTTTATAGGAACATGTTCAGTCTCTACATCATTCGGTAAGTATTTGGTTTTCCTTGACCTTTTAAACCTTAAAACTCTCCCTTATTACAATCAACCGAAACCATCATTATTATGGTCGTTATTATTTACAGTCCACAATAGTTTTACATGCGAAACCCCACATTTTTGTTTGGGTAGTTTACGCTTGTAACATTGTATAACAGTATCATTGTGGGATTCGCCACCCTGCAGGCTGCAGACTGGAACAACTCAACGGAGCTGGACTGGTACCTGTCACATATAATTCAAACTCATGATGTGCGTTGTCTTCTAAAACGTTTTTCGTTCATTGACCTGGGGCGCTATTCCCGTTTTTTTAAGGAAGATTCCTTACGTTTTTCCTTAGGGTTAAAGACTTCTTGATTAACTGCGGAATTCCGGTGAGACATACTAAAAAGATCCTAAATAGATGGTCAAGAGATTATTTGAAAACACACATTGATGAAATATCTTCAAGTGACATAAGATTTTGAACTAAAATTTAAAAAAACAAATACATTATATTATAATTCATTTTAATACTTTTTTTTTTTTTTTGAATATCATAAATCAGCCTTCTAACGAAGAATCACGTTTTATAAAAAGGTACCTACTTGGTTAGATAGTAATGACCTTTTTATCTCTAGTTCTAAAAGTGACTTTTGAATTTGTGCCGAACGAAGAGGTTGGTCATTCCACTTATTTTAAAAACTCGATTCCAATTCCAAAGTTTAGCTACATGGAATCGATTCATTGGACTCGGTCTTCGTTCCTTTCGGTCCGCATAGGTCCGCCGTTTTGGAATAAAAAATCGTTTATATTACACTAATGAATAGGGACGCCTTTCGTTTCTGACTCCAATACAAAACCTTTTCCGTTCGTTGAGTGTGAGTTCGAAACGAGTGAATCCGAATTTGCGAACTCGGAGTGAGTCCACCGCCTTCGGAATCGAATTCATTGGACTCGGCCGGTCGCACTGACTCTCTTCAATGCTGAGCTTGACGTAAATTGCCAAAAATGTCAACATTTTTTTCTGCAAGTATTTTTAGTTTTTGTTATTGTGACAGCTGTTGGAAAAATGGCCTTAAACGCCGAAACAACTGTCACAATAATATAAACTAAAAATGCTTTGCAGAACTTAATAATAACATTATTAAATTTGATTTACATTAAAATTAAAATATATATATGGAGTTCTAATATATATACATATATGGAGTTCTTTAATATAAATTAATTGTTTTTGTGTTTAGTTCGTGGAATTCGTTGATATTATTATCTATATAATGTTTAATAATGTTTACTAGCTAATTATGTTTAAAGTAAATAATAACGTAATTCGTAACATCCTTAATACATAATATTAAGTTTTTCTCTTGTTAAAACATCGCAAATATTGACATTTTTGATGAATGTCGCTCGCTGAATTCAGCTGACAGCTGTCATCCGAGAGAACCGGAACTGCAGTTAAGTAGGAAGGCTTTAACCCTAAGGAAAAACGTAAGGAATTATCCTTAAAAAGAACGGGAATAGCGCACCTGGATTATCAGTTTACTAATTTTGTGTTTGTCGCCTCTAATGATAATGTGACCAAAATATTTTTAGAGTAAACGAAACATAAAACACGCTCACAGATGGCGGTAATGTAAATACTTTTGAAAAAAAAAAACTTTTAGCACGTATTGCTTTTAAATATTGGAATAAATTGTTCGTTGGCGGGTGCACACATATAATATGAAATGTAATAAAGTGTTTTTGTACACATAAAGCTTAATTTATTCAAGAAACTTATAAATATACAATATATTATTGTAACACTAACATACACATTTTTTTTATAAGTTTATTAAAGGGTTTGAGCATGAAATTTATAATGACAATTTATTCCATTCCATATTCCGTAATATTTCAACTATCGCCATCCATGAGCCTGGATCACGTTTCGTTTACCAGTAATATTGTCCTCTATATATGCAAGTTTGCAATGTTTGACCATTCGATGAAAAACCTCTGCATTAGTCATCCTATCTGTAGAAGGTCCCGAAAAATATATTTTTTAATTGCTTCCGTCTTTCGTGTCAATGTTTGGTTTTCATGTTAAGGTTATCATGTTATGCAGGAGGAGAGAATACAGATGGATAATTCATGTTTTACAGCTGATATGTATTCTTCTTCTCTTTTTCGTATGATAGAGGAGAATTGGTGGAGGTCAAAGTGGGATACGAAGATTATTCAGCCAGTCGACGGAATCGAGAGTCACATGGTTCAGTACAGATGTACAGTAGGGAAACTAATGAAGGGGACATTCTTCCACGATGCGTTCTGTTGTTTGAATATGTTCACATTCACGCAACTCGGAATCCTTTAGGCCCCATTTCTGCATCATATACGCACAACGGTTGTGACTGCACCGTATGCTGTTTAATGGGTTGAAAAGATTACCACCAAGCATTTAGCTGAATAGAACTCCACTGCCACGCCACCGGGTCTAAATTTAACGCTGTAAATTGAAGGCTCCCGTTCACGTAAAACGTGGGGCATAAAATATCTTAGAAACTTATAAAACAAAATCTTTGCATTTCTTTATTAAAACAGTGGTGTATTAGACTAGGTTAATGCCTAAGTTTTTCTTATACCTACAAAACATATATTTTTTTAATAATTTATTCAAAAGATTGGTATTCACTTTGTGGCATCATTATTAATAAATTAATTAAAAATAACTCTGTAATCACCTTCTTATTAATATATAAATATCATCATGTTTTGAATGCGAAGCTTTCCTCATCAGGACATACAAATAACTAAAATGTGTTAATGTCAAGTATAGACAAATGATAAACAGTAAACAATAATGTAATAATACACAAATTGTAAACATAAACGAAAATTGATTAAAGTTGGTAAGTAATTGATCGAAAATGTTAGTAAAAAATTATTATAAAACATTGAACAACAGATTTATGTTAGAAATTTATATTATTGTGTTTTATGTTTATCATTTGTCTTTACTTGACCTTATTATTTTTTAATATTCTATATATCCTGATAACGAAAGCTTCGTTTTCGAAACACGTTGATATTTATATATCATATTAATAAAGTGGTGATTACGACAATTTTTTTAAATTGATTTATGTATTTTTAAAATCAATTATAAGATAATACGGGTACAGATATAAACAGTCTTTCATATATCATTCCGACGTTCCGCCACTGGCAGACTCCACCACGCAGTTCTTAAGTACCACTTCCTAAGTCTTGGGTAAACGAGATTTCAAACTTTTATGAACAAAGTTTTCTGTTTCAGCTTTTATGAGCGTGGCTCATCCGCCATCCACTCGCAAAGAACTTCCAACTGGAGCAAGATTCACCACCAACATTAACTACTCGCTGTGCAGTGCACAGTAGAGTGAACCAAGTACTGATCGAGCTTTGTAAGTGATTTGTTGAAATTAATTTTTAAAAAACAGGTCGATTCAATAACAAAGGTATATTAAAATTAATTTCCAACATAAGTTCGGTACAGTCGACTTTTTGATTAAAATTCTATGTTTAAAATTTAAATTAGCTAAATAGATACTAGTAGCCTTTGTTGAAAAGGTTGAAATGAACATTGAGTGTTATTGTTAAATTTGTAGGTGAGATTTTTTTATAAATATGATATGAATGCGTTCTATACTATGACTGTTCAATTTATACTCCATGCTTACTCCTACATCACTATACTAAAATTGTCTGTATAATGAAATATATGAAAGCACTTTAGGACGTGCTCGTATATAATAAATAAACAAAACAACCACAAAAATTATTTCATCAATTGTAACTAATATAACATTAATATTAATCAGGGTACATTCTTCTAAAATGTTCTCCTACTGTTTGGTTTACATGTTTTATCTCCTATAGTCGTTTTTGTTCCGATGGGGAACAAGTTCTAGGGTTTTGGGTAGCTACCCAAAAGGAACATAAATACACTACTGCTATGTAGTTACTTGTTCCCCATTAGGAACAAAAAGGACACGATGGGTTATAATCGAATACAGTAACGTAACCTATAGGTTATTAGTGTTATTCAGATATATCGATAAGTGCAATATTAATGACCTGAAATTTAAAAAAAAAACATTAAGGCTAGATGAACTATATTAATAAGAAACATAATGCAATATGGTAATGTTTGTGAACCTAGGAGAATGTTTCTGAAATACGCTGGAAGTTTATATATAATTCACCTACTAGTACTACTACTTAGTATTAAAAGAAGTCACTGGTTTATCAAACAAATCAACGAAAGCATGAACAAAATAGGTGCTTATCTCTACATATAAAAACGAATGTTTTGCTGTGTGTCCTCGATTTTATCGAAAATTACTAGACTGGTTTCACTGAAAATAGCACAGTTTGTTCTTATGGGAAGGTTTAATGCGAGTTTTAAAGAAATGCAGCACGTAAAACTGTTGCCATAACTTTTTAAAATTAGTATGAAAAACATTGAAACCGCCATGTTGTATTGATGTTAGCCCATTGATGCACCACTCTGGTTATCCACAGATTATATATTCAAAAGAAGAAGATTTCTCTGAAAAAAATATTTTCAAAATGGAAAACACTAGTAGGTACCTACTTTATAATTTAGATATATTTGGAAAACATAAATATTTGGAATGAAATAAAATTTTCAGTATAATGTTTATTTGTTTAGATATTATAGTAATAGTCGTCAAAAGGCATTACTTTCGCTGTCAAATCAATCATGGGACCCAAATAAAAAGAAAAAATTCACAACTACATAAATATATTTAATAAAAAAAACCCCGATCAAGACCGGGTACACAAAGACTTTTATAATTTTGCAACTGTCAATTAATTATTCATGCTAGAATTCCATTTTCGAGTGATTTAAAAAAAAAAACAGAATTTTAAAATTTCTTCCACTTGTTTATTTGAGACCGGACCGGTTTTTGTTTACAGCGGGCATCTTATAGTCACATTGTAAATCAACCACTCTGAAGATGATCATTGTAGGGAGAAACCGGTCCGGTTTTATCCGTCTTATTAAATAAACAAGAGGAGAAAATTAGAATGGTTTATTTTTTATCATTTTAAGAGGAACGACAACGCAGCCTGTTTCATATAAAACTAAAATTTGGATTTGAGGCCAAAATACCCATCCAAACTGAATGATCTTTTTAAAATTAAAGGTGTAGTAAATATCTAGTGCAGATTAGAACCACTTTATATATTTGTTTGTTTTAAATTATGAAATACAGAAAATTAAGTAAATCTTTTTTTTATGATTTTACACCTTGCAAATTATTTAAGGGTTAACGGTAAAAAAAATATATTGTCATATTTGATATTTAAATATGATTACATACAATAAAAAAAAAAAAAAAGTTAAACAAAAGTTTTCCGGGTCGATTTTTTAAATTACGTATGGCAAATTAGTTAAATTTATCGTTTTTAATTTAAGTTCATAATAATGCTTATTTTAACACTTTTTAACATTTATATTTTCCTAGTAGACAAGGTAATTTTATTTTATATAACCATCAGCCCTCACATTATAACTGAAGTTGTCTTTGAAATAGTGAAAATTCGATTTCATTGATGACCTTCATTTTGCAAAAAAAAAAAATTATTACTTCAAAACCGTACTATTTGCTATACCTTTGACGAAAAAAAATACCATTCGGTTTAGGGGAGTATTTTGGCCTCAAATTCAAAATTAAGTTTTTGAAACGGCCGCGTGAAGTATAAAGCGACATAATGATGACGGTAGCAGAAAATGTTTATGGATGTGAATTCACATAAATAATTTTCTTACTTACGCTGTACATAGCAATATCGCATGGATTTGAAAGGACTGCACCAAGTTTTCAGAAATCTGAAATAAGTATTTCAAGTAAAAAGGTTTCACTGTGTCTAGGTGTACGGCGCTTGGAATGGATTTTAATACACCTGTTCCTGAGATAAGTTGCCTTTAATTTGAGGGAATTATTGTAATAACCGACGGTTTAAGCCGAGGATTGTCTGCTCCTGGGTTACAATAAAGAAAAGGTTTGTACCTAACTTTCTACTACCATTGTACGTACCAGTGGCGTGCCAAAACAATATGGAATTCCAACACAATTTTTATAAAATTAATAATGTCGATCAAACTCAAATCCCAGTTTTTTTTTCTAAACTTAGTTTTCAAAGTTAAAATAATTTTCAAAGTTTCAATCGAAGCCTTCCAAACGCTCTAAATCTATGGCCGGTCGGTTTTGATCACTTTTGAGGTTAGCATGTCAAATTTAAAAACAAGGATGAGCTTTACCGTACATAATTTTATATTATATTCATGGTAAACCGTAACTAAACATAAGTAATAAAATTACGTACATTTTTAGTAACTTTAACTCAAATAATAATAGTAGTACAGAGCTCTAACATTATCATTACATCAGTATTGATAATTGGTTTGCTCATGAATACTCTGATTTCTTTCGTTGAAGATATGAATTTTTTTTATATTGAACAATAATTAAAGAGCTTAAAGTAACTCAAATTATCTTTAAATTTAACCAAAACTAAAAAAATACATATTTAAGATACAAAAAAAATCGGAAAATAAAAATTTCCATTCTAATCCAAAAACAAATGCGTGCGTGACGTCAGATGTTCGGAATGCTATGGTACCAACGTAACAAAGTGTTTCGTCGGAATGATTTTTTATTCACTTTGAAATAACGATTTATAAATTCTACGTATAATTGTATTTAACATAAGTTCAGAACATAAGTTCAGTATTTAACATAAGTTCAGAACATAAGTTCATAAGTTCAGAATCGGCGTTTGCTGATCTATATGAAAAACCATTATATTTTTCACCGGAGTACCTTATTACAAGTTACAGGATATTTAAAAAAAGTTGATTTCATGTTTAAATGAAACTTTTTAATAGTCACAGTTTGAAAATGGCTTTGAACGCCGAAACAGTTGTAACAATAACCAATAACTAAAATACCCGCAGAACTTAATAATAACACTATTAAATTTGATTCATTTAAATTATATTTATACATATTTTTTTATTATCTTTATCTGTTCATTTTGTCTCTTACGAATTATAAACATACATATATTTCAGTAATTCTTTCTCCCTATCTAGAGTGAATAAAAATGGTTATTTCGTTTCCCAATTACTGTTATTATTTCTATTGAGAACGCGGTTGGCGCAAACAAAAAGTTGTCCATGGAAGCGAAGCTAGCAGTCCACAATGGAGTGCTGATACCAACCTTGATGTATGGCAGTGAGGCATGGAACTGGCAGAGGGAGGATGAAAGTAGACTGAATGCTGTAGAAATGAGATCTCTGAGACGAATGTGTGGTAAAACCATGTATGATCGAATGAAAAATGTTGAGATTCGTAAAGAATGCAAGGCTGATGTAAGCGTAGTGAGCAAGATTAAGAAAGGGACACTTAGATGGTTTGGGCATGTAGAGTGAATGAACAAAGAAAAGAGTGTAAGGAGAATATATGACGCGAATGTGAATGGAAGAAGAGGCCGGGGACGCCCGAGGAAGACATGGCACGATCAAGTGAATCAAATACTCGAGTCGGGCCATGTCAGAAGTCGGAATAACAGAAGAGAATGTATGAAGCGTTGTATGAATGTGAATGAAGCAAGAAGTGTATGCCAAGATCGAGTTGTTTGGCGGTCCGTCCTCTCTGCCTACCCCTGCGGGGAAACGGCGTGATGGTTAGTTAGTTAGTTAGAACACTAATTTTTCATTGTTGCTACTCGTTCAGGCAGTAGCCATGTT
The DNA here is from genome assembly GCA_022606495.2 of Halesus radiatus. Lineage (NCBI taxonomy): Eukaryota > Metazoa > Arthropoda > Insecta > Trichoptera > Limnephilidae > Halesus > Halesus radiatus. The sequence goes on along the minus strand of JAHDVE020007447.1, from coordinate 9,091 downwards.
TGTATTTTTTAAGGTAATTTTTGTGCTTTATCTCGACGTCCTCACACTTTAACTTGATTTTTTTAATGAAAGTTTTGATAGTATGTTTTCAATATATTTTTTAAATGTTTTAAATTGCATTTTTTGTATACAGTGTATGTGTGGAAAACGCCATTAGAAACCTAACGTTCTTTAAAATGAAAGTAGTCATAACTTTGGTAGTAAAATCATTCTGTAAGATGTTATTAAATATGTTTTATCACTTCAGTTTTAATTCAGGTCTGAAAGACTTATGCTATAAAAATAAGTGTAAGTCAGTATATTCAGAAATAAAGTTGTAAACGAAGACTTACCGAAAATTGCAATTTATTGTATTGAGCTAGTGAAACGATTTGAAAAAATTCACCCCGCCACTGCGGAGTGCTTCTGAGGGAATTGTTTAAATTCAAACAAAAAGGTTTTCGACAAATGCAAATTGCTTAATTTTAAGCGGGAAAATGCGATATTTAATTCAAATAACCTGCCGTATCACCGAAGTGCTTTAAAGTCAGAATTTAATTTCCGTAAAAACCGTTAAATTAGATAAAATATCAAGTGTCGTGTGCAGAAATTGATATCATTATCAATAACTTCCATTACATAAGTAGACCGGATTTAAATTATTTAATAGACAGATTTTATATTCGGATTTGTTGCCTTTGCGATCGCGATAATAACAAAATAACATCTCATTTTTATACTTTACTGAGCATTTTTCAGAAGAAAGGCGCTTCGCTAATTTTCAGTCAAGTCACTGTATGCTTACACTTATCAAACTTACAAAAATCAGTGTTTTTTTTTAAAGTATGAATACCACTAAAGAGTCCCTACTATCCAGTGGAACTATTGCATTCCCAATTGGGGATGTTATGAGGCTTAAGGGAGTTGCGGAAGATGAAGGTAGGGAAGTACCTGACTATTCAGATCTGGCCATGAAACACGACTAAAGCTGTTTCAAGCGACGTTTCGGTTCTGAATGCTTGTCTTCTACGTTGAAACGTTGCTTGATATACTGGATCAGAATATCCAGAATTCCCAACGTTCCTCTTACTCATCTCCTTCTCCTGCGCACGTCTTTCAGCATCACAACATGGCACCCCAAATAGGGTATTTGCACTAGTTCTTATCGTGTCGAAAAGAAAAAAATATATAATGTACAATAATGAGGAAATCTTTATTTAATATTTTTGAGAATATTTTTTTTATAACAATTTAAAATGTGCTATTTTTGATTTGCCGCCAAAAGACATGCTCATTTTTGTTCTTGAATATGGCGTTGTTGACGTCACGCTGATCAATGCCGGTGACAGTCGTCTTACCGGCCAATGGCGTTATCTACGTCATAATGACGTTTTAGCCAGTCTGAACTGTTTCGCTATGTGCAGTTTTAGATAGTTTGAAAAATTGATAACAACTAATGAAAATAGAAATATTAAACATTTTTAGTGCAATGATCAAAATTTAAAAAAAAAAACTATAAATCTTCCAACCGTTTGTGAAAATATCCTACGGGGGTGCCTTAAAATTCCTTGTAAAATAATAATACAACCCAAGTAAATGAAGCCAGCTCTAGCTTGTATGATAAAATTAATATGAATTTCCCATTACATTGTTCCAGCACATAATTACTTGCCTTGCGTCGCGACTTCTAAAGGTAAGCAGGTAAGCACACACATTCCATATTTATCTGTTTAATAAGACGTCGGGCGAGAGTACTTCGCCTTAAGGAACCTATCTCTTTATCGCGAGTCGCTAACAACGGCGCTGCCATGGTGCTATTGTTGTTCAGAAACTCGTTAAGGCGATTGTTGCCGCAGATTAGTTCACGATTTAGAATGTAGATGGCACTAGGTGTCAGGTGACCAAACAGCTCATTCGGCGGGAAATCTGACATTGGGAATCGCATACTATTTACATGTGTTTTGTTTATATTACGCGACTAAACAGTTTCTTTTACTACTGTCATATAACATCGACTGTAAATAGGAGAAACCATTCAACCCACAATTTTTAGGAATGTAGCTTTTAGATTGTGTCAGGTAGAATAATTTTCACACTAAAAACAATATCATTGTAATTGATCTAGGTATGTTTCTCCCTTGCAAAAAATGTTATGTATTTCTATTGTATGTTATATGTATGTTTCGAGCCTGTTATTTTTCTATTGTTTATACATCTATTTTTTTTTTAATATTTTAATTTACATGTTTGCCTTGGAAACTTTGTTAAACTTAATTTTAAACCCATGGGAATGCAACATTGTGGTATGTTAAATATCTACATGTTTCAGAAGCAAGGTTAGTGGCTGAGTTGGCATCGCGTTTGGGTCTCACCCAGGTGTCGTGAGTTCAATTCCTTGGCTGGCTAAGTCCTCCACTACGACACAAACAACATCTTCCGCTTACTGTGATGGTTGTAGGAGATTTTAAAATATTGTCAGGTTATTCGTAACCAGGGAATATTTGTCTTTCTTTGAAAAAAAAGCTTCCCTCATCTAGATAAACCATATAATGTACTCGGATATTTATTTATTGTTTATCCTGATAAGGGAAGCTTTCCTTCTAAAACATGTAGATATTTATATATTAAAAACAGTGGTGTGAACAAAGTTCTTCTTATTAATTATATAAATATTATTATTTTCGTACCTATTAAACAACATTTTTTTTTAATTTATGGCAGTTGATAAACATTTATTATCAATTTCCCGTGTTCTCTAAACATTGAATAATCTTTGTCGCAACTCTAATGACGAGATATATATCGATTGCCCACCGTGATTTGAGAAAAAAAAACATTACTCGTAACTTAATCAATGCGCACTCAGAACTCTTAAGTAAATAAAAAAAAATTCAGAGTATTCTGATTATCTTCCTTAAGAGTCTCATGGAAAATACTGTGTTTTAACCTACCACGGCAGTATTGAATATCCCGACATCTGTAATTCCGACTTGTTCTTCATTGCACGAAAATACTCCTCTACATACACTTATTAATTGTTCCATCCGCTGAATGTATCCAAAATATAATATCAAACCTTGTATTACCCACACCTATTGATATTTTCCTGAACGGAAACTGGATTTTCCCGACGAAATTCAATGCACACCGTCTACATATATTTTCCAGGATGTTTTCACTTTGTCACCCCACCCAAACGACAAGTAGACAACCATCTTCGGCGAAGAGTTCTGAGTACGTTTATTATTCAAAACGAGGTACGCACCTGTGACTCTGTGTCGGTACAGCGTGGCTCCATTCTGGTTCACGCCGACTCGGGACACGCGAGGGAGGGGTTTTGTGGGGGCGCCGTAATATTACCGAAGAATAATTTTCCTGGGAAAATTGGACTCCGTAATATTTCCAAATAAAATCTAGTTCTTATGAAAATTCACGGAAATCTTTTCGGACTCGTGAAACTGAAATATAGCCTGGCTTTTAATTGGAGATATTTATTATATTGGGACTACGAAATACCAATACTATTGCAGTGGTGTGCACTCTATAAAGGCTGAAAAGCTGTACCCACCCTAAGAAAAACAAGTCATGGAAAGAAATTTTTAAAATACCACATATTTGAATTTGGTTTGTTCGTTAATATATTCAGTTGGCCACAACAATCGACGGAAGATATTATATAAAATGACTATTTTGAAAAATCCATACCCAATTTTTTTTACACTACACACAGCCTACGTTTGGTCATATAGAGATGGACGTCACTGTATTATGTCAACACCAAGCTACTCACTAAAATTTTAGAATCGTGTTCTTCACATTCAAATGTTTTCAAAATTCGCGTTTGACAGTTCGTTTTAAAAAAACAAGACAAAACATCATAATAATTTCTTTTGCGTGCTTTTAATATGTATAATTTTAATACGCAAACTTTCAGAAATACTAAAAAAATCCGTGTAATTATCTTCCTTGCAAAGTATTAAATAATGAAGAAAAAAATTGACATAAAATCATCTCCTTTCGGAAAGTATCACTAATTGCTGAGCAGCGTTTGTTTTAAGTAAAAAATATGCACTTGTGCTTGTTTATTTCAGGCCGGACCGGTTTTTCTTTACCACGGGCATCATCATACTGGTACGATTATAACTAAATCTATGGTATATATAGCATTTATGTCAGGAGTAAGTCACATCGCTCTATCTAATTTTGTTAAATATATTTATTTTTTAAACTTACATTGATGTTCCTATGAGCTATCTTGGTGTTGCAATTTAAACCCTTTTGAATGACTGTAGCGCCCTCACTTTCTACTATTAAATATCAGACTATAAGATCTGTTAAAACATTAATTATAATAATAATAAATAAAAATAATAATTCATTCAGAGAGGGAGGTACCGAATTTTGAATACTTTTCAGTAGATTAGTATGTATTTGGGTTCCTTAATGTAATGTTAAATAACTAGCCACATAAAAACTGCAATGGCATTTTTTTGCACGGTAAGTAAGGAGGATGAAAAGACAAACAACTCTACCGTGGCGCATAGGCTTTCCTACTCTTCTATATATATATAACAGTTTCTGGCAAAATTTTGCCCATGTTTGTTTCACTTGATCGTTCTATGGCTTACCGAGGGGCCCCCGACATAATTTTTATTTATATTGTTAATGTTTAATCATTGAAGCTAATATAACAAATCTCAAATTAAATATGAAACAGAAAAAACAGAGAAAACCAAATGCTGATGGTAGCATCAGGGATTCGAACCCGCGACCTCCGCTTACATACTATCTATATGTCTATAAGGGCTGTATAGATATTCCAATAAAATTGAATATTTTTTTCAGACTTTAAAAAAATTCAAAGATGTCCCTAATAAATACAAAAAAATTGGATAGCTATATCCGAGACACTATCTAGATTGTAAATAAATTCAGGTAGAAACTTGCAGTCATACAGAAAAATAGCAACCAAAATAAAAAAAATTGAAGACAATATTGATAGTTCTTAATTTAAAATACGATATCGATAAAAACGACTTGCAACTTGTGGCATTAGCTTAGTAGGTATAGCGCTGGTCCCGGATACACTGAGAGGTCCTGGGTTCGAGTCCCAGATGCAAACATCACCATTTCGCTTTCTCTGTCTTTTCTGGTTCATATTTCATTTGTGATTTGTTAATATTACCTTCTCAATAAGGTTTATAAACTTTCTCACTTAATTTTTCTTGAGGTTATTCTAAACAACCAGACATTAAAGAAAGTATTGTACTTTATACACGGTGTTTGAAAACGCATGGTACAGGCAGAAATCTGGTGAATCAATATCACATTTGGAGTAAATTTCGTGGTAGGTATAAATTTTTTTTAACTGACCTTTCGTTTTCGAGTAAATCGAGTCCGAAGCTAGAAATTCAAAATTTTCGGTGGCTACACTTCAGATGATCACATGTATTCAAATTACATAAGCACTGCATAACTTTCGTTACTCGCATAAAAATAAGAATTTTTGCAAAAAAATCAATCTTCGCTTTAAAAAAATACGCGGGAAGAACTAGCCACGAAATGCAGCGCCGCGCGCTCCTCACTGATCGAACCGTAATAACGTGTCCAAAGGTAGGAACTAATTTTCCAAAAAGGACGTTCATGTCAATATTTAAATGTTGAATCTATTCTATGTATTTAAACGGCCATTTGTGATGTGTGCGTAATGCGCTCCAAGGGACGACTCGTTTGTGTTAGTGCATAAAAACTTATTTTCGGCACTACTAGCATATGTGATAATCAGTGTCATCTGTCGGTACATCCATTAATTAGAACAACTTTACCAACGAAAATTGGTTTTCTTCTAAAATAATTTATGAATTATTTCGATGTTTTTCCTAATGCCTACCCTGAATACAAACTCCGTGCACGCCACTGCGTGTAGGTACTGTACCGCGAATTTTATAAACAAATCGTGCCCTCGATACTTGATGCAAAAATTATTATCTAAACCTTTTTATTAAGTATCCCGATGAATAACATGTATAGTATTTTACCAACCTTCTTACAAAACATTTTTCTGCAAGATTAATTAAGAAACAGCCATGACTTCAAAAGCCTCGAACTCATACGCCATCTTGTGGCAGCGGATGAAAGTAATTTGAATTCTAAAGGGTCATTTCTTCGTCGGATTCTGAATAGACTAATCAGTCGCATTCAGTCGTAAAAATAAACTAAACTCATTGAAAGGAAACAGTCCTTGGTGGCGTTTTCAAAGTCCTCCTTCTACCTTAGCAAAATTAAACTTTTTCATGAGATTAGCCGCTGCTTTATTCGCGGGGAGTAGAATCAAATTGAATCAAAAAATATCTGACATGAATACTAAATGGAGTTGATAATGCTACCAATATTTTTGTCGAATTGAGATCGAAATTTCAATGTCAATTGGAAATTAGGTGTGTTTGTAAATCGTTTTTTCTATGGTTTTATATTTAAAAAAAAACACTTTATCCCATTTGGTAATTATGCATGCATTTTTGAATATTTCAGTTCATTTACGTCCCAGAACAAAGTGCAGGAGTCTGCATCAAAGGGGTAATTCTATCATGGGTTACTATACTCAGCGATAAAATACGAGCAAATAAGAGTAATATTATATCTAATAAATTAATAAGAATAATTTTGTTTACTACCCTTTCGAAACAATCAACATGTCTTTAAAGCAAAGCTTTCCTCACCAGGATAAACCGTATACTAAAAATAATGACAAGTATGGACTAATAATAAGCAAATAGAATAAATTAAAAAATATAAACAAAAATTAACAATAACTTGTTTTCCAGAGATATTCATGAATATCTACAAAAAATAACATTTATTAGGTTCTTCAATAAATATAAAATCTTTTTTATTAATTGATAAACTAAAGTTTTTTCTGACCGGCAATCAGAAGGGTGCAGGTTCGAGTCCTGTCGGCGACATTTATCTTTTCTCGGAAGGTTTTTTCAATTTGGATGAGTGTTTCAGGCTAATAATTATTTATCGAAAGGAAGCAATCACTTTGTGGCTTGACATTATAATTTAAATAAAAAATGTTTTTGTTTTACGCCATATTTTTTATACATATTTATGCATAAAAACAAAAGCATTTTTTATCTTATATTGTTTATAAAAAATAGAAATATAAAATCACTTTATTGGTATCATTTTCAATTAAACTAAATAGGAAATATTTTTGTTTAAACCACCATTTAATATATAAATATCAATACGTTTCGGAAGCGAAGCATCCCTTGTAAATAAAGACAAGAATAGACAAATAATAAAGAAGAAAAACAGTAATGTAAGAATAGACAAATTACAAACATAAACAGATATTAACAATAAGTGATAAAAGTAAAAAAGTAATTTATTAAAAATGATAAAAAAATAAATAAATTAGAAAACATTAAATATTAAATATTAAATATTATCGAAGGAAGCAATCACTTTGTGGCTTGACATTATAATTTAAATAAAAAATGTTTTTGTTTTACGCCACTTTATTTTTATACATATTTATGCATAAAAACAAAAACATTTTTTATCTTATAATTATTGTTTATAAAAAATAAATATAAAATCACTTTGTGGTATCATTTTCAATTAAATAAATAGGAAATATTTTGTTTAAACCACCATTTAATATATAAATATCAATACGTTTCGGAAGCGAAGCATCCCTTGTAAATAAAGACAAGAATAGACAAATAATAAAGAAGAAAAACAGTAATGTAAGAATAGACAAATTACAAACATAAACAGATATTAACAATAAGTGATAAAATTAAAAAAGTAATTTATTAAAAATGATAAAAAAATAAATAAATTAGAAAACATTAAATATTAAATTAACGCTAGAAATTTCAAAAAGAAATTATCTTATTATTAATATAAAAAAATTGTTATTATCATAAAAATCCCGTTCAATGGCGCAGAACCTTATATATATCGAACTTTTCCTCACTTAGCACAAAAAAAATTTCTTCCCACATTAAACCCGCGTTCTAAACTGATAACAATTTAGGTAAATTACTAAAAAATACTAAAGATAGAGAACATAAATTAAGCCACTCAGGTATTTACCAACTATGTTGTAATGATTGTCCATCGTTCTACATAGGTAAAACAACTAGAAATATAAATATTCACAGAGTCACAGAACATTTAAGACGATTAAACAATAATAACTTCTCAGAATTTGCCAATCGTCTAATTTCCAAAGATCACACTTTTAACAATTACACGGGGGTTACAATTCTTCACCGTAACAATAAAAGCAAAAAATTGGATAACTTAGAAGCACTCGAAATTAGAAAATCCCTGAATAATAATGCCAAATTAACTTATCTTTTAGTCCCATTCTTAATATTTTTCCAATAAATCGCTCTGTTCTTCCCGGAAATCCTACAATTACCCCTACCCATTTGCTTACCCCCCACTCCAACACCTAAAATTTGTATGTCTTATCAATATTCTATATCATAAGTTAGTTTTAATATTCTCCTGATGAAGGAAGGGTGCTTCCGAAACCGGTAGAGTTTTAATAAAATAAAAGTGGTCTACAACAAATTTATGTGTTTTTTATTGTTATTAAAATTTGTATTAATAGTACTCTAAATATAGCATTAATAAGTGACTACAAATCTTTGTAGAAAATATTATATCTTTTTATATTTTTATGTAGTTTGCATTAGAATCATCTTTGCATTGGCCGGATGTTAACAATTTAATATCCAATAGTTAACTTCATAAAAAATCTAAATTAATCTTTTTCTATCATTTTATTTATTTCTCCCATTGTTATCATTTCTCATTATTTTCACTTATTGAATGTATTGCACTGCACCACCCGTACTTATCTAACATCTGGAATAAAGAACTATAATCACTATTACACAATCTATTAAGTTAACTAATGAAATAATTATCTAGCTAACTAACAAATTGCAGAACTATTTCTGTAAGCCGAGAAGATGGTAATCCAATAAACTCTGTATTGGCACACAATCCTTGTTTAATTCTAATTCATATATCGTTCCCTTTATTATATCCTTGGATTTTACCCATACAGACTCTTCTAAAATTTACC